>JAHWFP010007373.1:101576-153800 GCA_023313725.1 Lithobius niger
TCCATGACTGGTTCGACGTGTACTGCTAAGAATGACTTGTGTGCCACAATTCAAGCATTTGGCCCGATCTGCAGTAATTTGTTGGTCAAGCATCAAAGAGGGAGAGGGGGCACATGGGAGCGCTATTTGGTCTGTTGGGATATTTCGTAGAGGGTTCCATGGTTGGTTTGATTTGAAATGCTAATAATGACTTGTGTGTCAAGGTTCATGCTTTAACTCGATCTGTAAGAATTTATTGGTTAAACCTCAATGAGGGGGATACAGGAAGGCGCTGGGGGCCTTTAGGGGTTATTTCATGGGGTTGAATGGCTTTTTCGACTTGTACTGCAAAGAATGACTTGTGTCCCAAATTTCAAGTTTTTAGCTCGATTTGCAAAAACGTGTGGGTCAAACCTCAGTGGGGGGCACAAGGGGCGCTGGGCCCCTTTGGGAGTATTTCATTGGGTTCCATGGCCAATTCGATTTATGCTGCAAAGAATGAGCTTGATCTGAAAGAATTTGTCCCCCAAGCCCCTGGGAAAGGGTACAGATGGTTGGGGGAGCTGGGGAGGGGGGCGCTGAAGGCAGTTGTGGGTATTTCAGGGGAGGGGTCATTTCTGGTTCGATTTTTACTGTTAAGAAAGATTTGTGTACCACATTTAATGTTTTTAGCACGATTTAAAACAATTTGTTACTCCACCTAATGATTTCTGCCCAGTGTTCTACAATAATAATTGCTCTGCCGACGAGAATACTGCAGTCACATCAAAATCGTGTTCAAAAGGCACTGGTCGGTGTTAATACCTACATTTTATGCTATACACATTGCAAATTGGCTCATTGGTTTGATCTCTAGGTGAAAGCAAAAGTTCTAGCACATTTGGCTTTCTGTGTAAAGAATATTGTAGTTACATTAAAATAGTCTGCGAAAGGTTCTAGGCCTTGTCCATACCTACGTTTTAAGCTATAGAACTTGAAAATCGGTTAAGTGGTTCGATCTCCAGGTGACTGCATAGAGTCCTAACAACAACATTATTATTTCTGCCCAGTGCTTTACAATAAGTAGTCAATACTTTTGCAACAAAGCTCCCTCTGTACGTGACTTATTGTGATAGTTTTGTTCTTCCGAGGCTTAGCCGAAGCGTAAGCCGAGGCGTTAAGAGCCGAGGAAGCAAAACTATCACAATAAATCACGTATAGAGGCACCATTCTTGCAAAAGTATGCCAATAACTAATTTATCACCATACTTTTAATACTTTTTTTTCCCGTTTGTGGAATGGATTCGAGTTGTTTCATGTCAATTTTCTTGGTTCAACAATTCCTGGCGTTCAACAACCGTAAGGCGCTACAATGTTATTACAACAATAACCCCGAGACTACGCTGGCGCTTTTCTTTGTCGAATCATTCTTCCGTGTTCTCAATATGGAGCCTGGCTTGGGAGTTTTCAAACTAATCGATTTCTATAATGATGACGTCGAGGATAATGCTGCAGATAATGTGGACATTAATTAATGCTGCAGGTAATGTGGTAATGTGGAGGGGGGGAGGGGGCTAGCTTTACTCTTATTTTGTGCATGAACTAAATATTTACGTGAACATTTTTAGCACAGCGAGTGTGACATGTTCAGTTCAAATTATCAAATTTTCCGTTAGGTTCTTGAAAATGTGGGTTGCCAAAATGAGAAACTAGTGTAGAATCGTGTTAGCGTTTACACAAAACAAGCCCTTTATTTTATGAAGCCGTTCGGTATTGTTCTTTGTTCTTCTCTTTGAAATTATTTTTGTCCAAACTTGGCAGCGAAAGTCCTGTTGACCTTCTCTCTGCCTACGTGATAAAACATTTAGGTTGGCGTTATTGTTCATTGCTATAAGTGCAGAGATATCATCTAGTAACTTATTCTGACACTTATAACAATATGAATGCTGACAGGATAGCATAGAAACTGTAAAAGTGTACCAATAAGTGATAGTGTACTGTATCCGATTTTTTGTTTAGTTTTATAACAATGAAAACGAAAAAAAAGTTTGATGATAATAATTGCTCTACCGACGAGAATACTGCAGTCATATGAAAATAGTGTCCAAAAAACCCTGGTCGGTGTTAATACCTACATTTTAAGCTATACAAACTGAAAATCGGTTCATTGGTTCGGTCTCTAGGTGAGAGCAAAGGTTCTAGCCCATTTCCGTGTCCTGAATATTGTATTTACATTACAATAGCCTTGTAAATACATTACAACCGCGTTTTAAGCTATAGAACTTGAAAATCGGTTCTGTGGTTCGATCTCCAGGTGAGGACAAAATGTCCCAACAACAACATTAATGATTTCTGCCCAGTGCTCTACAATAATAATTGCTCTGCCAACGAGAATACTGCAGTCGCATCAAAATAGTGTTCAAAAGGCTCTGGTCGGTGTTAATCCCTACATTTTAAGCTATACAAACTGACAATCAGTTCATTGGTTCGATCTCTAGGTGAGAGCAAAAGTTCTAGCCCATTTGGCTTTCCGTGTGAAGAATATTGTAGTTACATTAAAATAGCCTACGAAAGGCCGTAGGCTGTGTCGATACTTACGTTTTAAGCTATAGAACTTGAAAATCAGTTCAGTGGTTCGATATCCAGGTGAGGGCAAAGAGTCCCAACAACAACAACAACAACAATAACAAATGGCCATGCTGTGGACGCCGCACGGTTTGATTGTTGTCATTAAAATTTGTAAGGCAGTGAAAGAGTTACGACGCGACCCAAAATACCGAATTTCGTTGGTCTGTATCAATTCTGAGCGAGACTATAGGAGTTCAAAGTTTGACGTTTAACATGGAAGTTCATGCCGAGGCTTACACAAGGATGCTAAGTATTACTTGAGTGTCGAGTTTCATGCTTTTTGCTCGATCCGCAAGAATTTGTTGGTCAAACCTCAGTGAGGGGGCACAGGGGGGTTCTAGGGTCCTTTTGTGGGTATTTCATGTGGGTTCCATGGCTGATTCGATTTATGCTGCTAAGAAAGCCTTGTGCGCCTAATTTCATGATTTTAGCTTGATCTGTAAGAATTTGTTGCCAAAGCCCATGGGAGGGGGCACGGGGCGGAAGGTGCTGGGAGGGCGGGGGGGGGGGGGAAGTGCTGAAGACACTTAGGAGTATTTCATGGGGTTCAAGACTTGTGTACCAAATTTCATGTTCCTAGCTCGATTTGCAAAAATTTGTTACTCTACTTAATGATTTCTGCCCAGTGCTCGAAATTAATAATTGCTCTGCCGACCAAAATGCCGCAGTCACATCAAAATCGTGTTCAAAAGGCGTTCGTTGGTGTTAATACCTACATTTTAAGCTATACAAATTGAAAATCAGTTCATTGGTTTGATCTCTAGGTTAGAGCAAACATTCTAGCCCATTTAGCTTTCGATGTCAAGAATATTGTAGTTACATTAAAATAGCCTGCGCAAGGCTCTAGGTCTTGTCCAAACCTACGTTTTAAGCTATAGAACTCTAAAATCGGTTCAATGGTTCGATGTCCAAGTGAGGGCAAAGCGTACATTAATGATTTCTGCCCAGTGCTCTGCAATAAAAGTTGCTCTGCCGACTAGAATACTGCAGTCACATCAAAATCGGGTTCAAAAGACCCTGGTCGGTGTTAATACCTTCGTTTTAAGCTATACAAATTGAAAATCGGTTCATTGGTTCGATCTCTAGTTGAGAGCAAAAGTTTTAGCCCATTTGGATTTTCGTGTCGAGAATTTTGTAGTTACATTAAAATAGCTTGCAAAAGGTCCTAGGCCTTTTTTTTCCCTAACATCCTAGGCCATGTCCATGCCTACGTTTTAAGCTATAGAACTTGAAAATCGGTTCAGGTCGGGTGAGAGCAAAGAGTCCCAACAACAAGAACAACAAGAACAACAACAAGAACAACAACAAGCAATGGCCACACTCTGTGCGCCTAATGGTTATTTTGTTGTCATTCAAATTTGTAATGCAGTGAAATAGTAACGACACGACCCCAAACTGGTCTATTTCATTTCTGGGCCAAACTGTAGGAGTTCAAAGTTTGGCGTTTAACATGGAAGTTCATACTGAAGCTCACATAAGGACAGCTACCGCGGTTCTTGATTTATACTGCCGGCCGTGTAAATTACGGTCCAGCTGGAAAATAGATATTAGTATCAACAATGCTACAACGCAGTCACTAGCGAAAATTAAACAATAAACGTTCCAGTACTAATTTTATTATAATTTTTTATTCATCAGCGATAGAGATAGGAAGTTTATGTTGTATTCGTTAAAATCGTTCCATTAAGTACGTTGCCTCCTACTTGTACCTCTTCTCAGTGATGAGGAACTGAATGGGTGGTCACAGTGAAAAATTAGACAATAAACGTTACAATACTAATTATATTTTTATTTTTTTATTCATGATGTAATAGAGTTAGGAAGGTTATGTTGAATTCGTTAAAATCATTTCATTAACCACGTCGCCTCCTCCTTGTTCCTCTTCCCAGTGATGAGGAACTGAATGGGTGGTCATAGTTAGATATGAATCGTCCTTGCTGTCTACTGTATTCTTCAGCTGAAAAAATAAATTAATTCTCAATTTATACTGACAACGAAACATTATTGTTTCTTACAACATCATTCAATTGTTAAAGCACCACAAATGGGAACAAGTTACAGAAAAAATTTAATAAAAGCAAACCTTTTTTTTTTTCACAATTATAAACAATTATAATTACGACCGGAAAATATGACATTGAAGTACTTAATTCGAATTAGAGATTTGAAATTATCTATTGTGGCTTCAAGCGTACTAATTTTTCATTTACCTCCTTCATAGGAATATTTTTTTGCATGTTTTCATTGCCTGTGTTAATTTTATGCATATGTGCCTACATCACTGACCACAAATGAAATGAATGATGCAGATAATGCTTTTGTTTTGACAATTCTTGAACTTAACCAACCCCAACTTTGTGTTGGAAGTGTAAATGTATATTCTTATTTTGTGTCGACGATAAAACTGTATGATAAAGCCATGAAGATTGGTAGTTAACAGGCAACCGTCAGTTAATTTTTAAGATTGTGCTCCATCTCACTAGGGACTACAGGTTCGTGACGCACTAGACGGAGCATTTTTTGATCTTTGGAATGATAGGAATGGATCTATTCCAGGATGGGTGGAGTCTGAAAACCATCGTGCTGAAAAATAACCGTTCACTGCCTGTTTTCTAGTTGTAGGATCACAACTTCTTCAAGCAAGTCTTGAACTGACGTTGAATAATTATGGGTGGCTATGATTCGGCCAAATATATAACCCACTGTTTCTTCTGTGGGGACGTCATTTTGGATTCTACCAAAACTGAAGAGCCCTCTGTTAATATCGTAAAAACGACCAAAATACTATTCGAGTCAATCTACCCAGTGGTAAAAGTCGCTTGTTTTTATCTCTTCCCGTTGGTGGTTTACTACATTTTTAAATCAGTAAAGTCATTTTAAGACACCTTGTATTTTTTACTTTGCCTACCAAATTTGTTATGTACACTGTGTACACATCACGGCAGAGTGGCTCAGTAATGATTACTGTACATGATGGCATGAAACAAGGAAGTTACAACATAGTTGCAATAAAGATCTGAAAAATCTGTTATTTATTTTTTTGCAACTTACAAAGTGAAAGTAAGAGAGGCCATCGCATTTAAGTGGATTCAGTCTGGCTCATAGTTGTAGATTGATAGCAAACAGGAGTAGGGCAGAACTCGAAAATGGTATATGAACAGTTTGGTCTGACATGGTCGGAAGTGATGAAGTAAAAAGCACGGTAACAGATTATATGAAGGCAAACCAAGCAATGCTACATAAAAATACGAACAACGTTTCGAAAATTTTGACCTTTCGTCATCAGGTTAGCAATAAAATTAAAGCATGGCAAAAGCCATTAAGACATCATACGTTAAAAGCATAAAACAGTTAATAACACGGAGAAAAACCACCAATTTCTCCCCTCAAAAGAGGCTGAAATGGCAGCCGAAAAGCAACGACCTACCTACTCCATTGGGAAACCAATTGGCGAGGCAAGGTGTATGCAAATCAGGGTCACGTGTTTCATAGGTGCGATGCAATCGTTATGGGGGTTGCACAATATGCCTGGCAAAAGAGTCGAATTTAAGGGTTTTAATTACAGGAAAATATTCGTTTAGATAATTTATTATCCACCCAAAACCAGAACTGGTAGAAAAACCGGCCAAGTATCAAAAAACCATCGGCGTGTAAAGGTAGTGATATCATTCAACCAGGGAAAGGCCGCACATACTAATAGTTCGAAAGTTTAATGAAAACTAGAAGATTGCTACTGGCTACTGATGGGTCGAAGTCCGACGTTGGCGTGGCGTGTGCTTGTGTGTGTAAGGGTGTAACGGTTGCCCATCGCCTTCCATCAGGCTATTCTGTGTTCTCTGCAGAGCTTTTGGCTCTTGGTTTGGCGGTGGAATGGATCCTTGACCTTCAGGGCACGCATTTCATTGTCTTTAGTGATTCCATGAGTGCCCTGGAGTCCTTGGCGAATTACAATCCTCGGAACCCCTTGACACAACGTGTCCAAGCTTTGCTTTCCCGCTTGCCTGGCCAGCGGAAAACCGTGCTTTTCTGCTGGATCCCGGGCCATGTTGGGATAGCAGGGAATGAACAAGCTGATTCTGCTGCGAAAGGGGCCCTTTCTGGCCCTCTCGGTAGGGATCTCAGCCTTGTTCCCTCAGATGCCTTTCCAACTCTGCGTCTGAGGTTACACGCTTTTTGGCAAACCTTGTGGGACAGACAGGACGGTAATAAGTTACGGGCCATTAAAGGCACTGTCGAGGAGTGGCACTCGGCGTGTCGCCGCAGTCGCCGTGAGGAGGTTGTGTTGGCCCGTTTGCGAATTGGTCACACCCGGCTTACTCACTGTTTCCTTTTGCGGGGGGTTGACCCTCCTGAATGTTCTTGGTGTCGACGGCCACTTACGGTCTGGCACTTACTTGTTGATTGTCGCCATCTTGATGTTGTTCGTCGTCGGTTCCATCTTCCGCATGACATTGCGCGTCAGTTGGGCGATAAGTCTGTCCTCCTGTCCGGTGTTTTTCAATTTTTGCAGGAGGTACAGATGTATGACAAGATTTAGGTTAGGGGTTTGAATAACATCTCTGTAATGTGTGGTGCAGTGGCAACCCGGACCACTGCACTGTGCCTGAGGTTGGCGCTAATGACCAAGTTGTCGACGCGCCATTAAGCCTCAATCCCCCCCCCCCTGGCCATAGCAATCTTCAAGTTTTCATTTAACATCCAAAGTATTATTGGGTGCGAATAACTTGGCTAATAGGAATAACCTTGGCGGCCTTTCCCTGGTGGAATGATATCACTACCTTCAAAGGCCGATCGTTTTTGGAGACTTGGCGGGTTTTTCTACCAGTTTTGGTTTTGGGTGGATATCACAACTTTCATAGGACTGTGAACGCACATAAGGTTACACCGTCTTATCTTCATGGAGGAATTTGATATCTATAAATTTTAACATTGATAATTTTCCAACTTACCATTGCGAATTAGCCGTTCGATTGGCCAAATTGACATGGCTTAATTTATTGTACGAGCATTCTTCACATGCTTACATTTCTTCAATTCCATTTTCGCCGACACTGGCTAACAATCGCTGAATTCGTTCGCTTCGCTTACTCAATCAGCGCATGCCCTTTAATTGTTTTGTTTATCCTTGTACCTTCCATTTACTTTTTCAAGATTTCGGCAGCATTAGGATTTATTCTGAACATGACAAGCTATGCTTTTAGTTGCTTGCAGTTCATAGACACATGTGACTTAGGACTGTGAACATACAAAAAGTCAGCGCACCATCTTATATCCCGTTTCACCTTTTTTTTTGGAAGCATTTCATATCTATAAATAATTAGCCGTTACATCAGCAAAATTGAGAATTTTGTTTGTTTGTTTTCTTCGCTCACTTTAGTCATGCAGAAACCCCCGTTACTAAAACGGCAGAAGGCTAAGCATTTTATTTTTTGGTTATTAGCAAAAACCACGCTTACTCATGGATGCTCGTATTGTTGCGTAACCATCATCTAACGTGCGTCCCTTTATTTTTACGCAATCCACGGCAGCGTCAATGTCTGCTTATTTTATCCTTCGTTACAATTCAGATTTAGTTCGTCCAGACTTTTACAATCATCTAAGGACCAGTGTTGATTGTTCAAGCCATTGTTGCTTGAAATCTTTGGTTGCGACTTGGAAAAGAAACGAAATTTAAATTCCTTGGTGGTGAATTTCAAAACCCTCCCACGCGTTTGTCCTGACCCCTACAACCCCCAAACCAACAAAGGGATCATGCTCAGATGCATCCGTGTGCAAAAAGTTCAGCTGCACAGGACGTCTCAATTTTGCGCTAGCCATGAGCAAAAAGTCTATGGGATTTAACATGGGAAAAATCGTATTAGCTTTTTCTCTATGATTTGTGGACACTCATCCTTTAAATTTTAGTTTTTCTTAATCTCTGACCCGTCCCTTTATATTTTCCACAATTTGAAACATTTCTGTCGCATTGGGATTTAACCTCAACATGCCAAAATATGCTTTCAGTTGCTTACAGTTAACAGACACATGTCCGCTAGTGAGCAACAATCAATCAATTTTAACAATCAATTTTTTAACAATCGGATGTCTACAATGGGATGATCTACTGTTACTTGGCGGAGATGATCTACTGTTACTTGTCTAGATCTGGAACTAAGTGGTTATGTACAGGTGGTGTATGTGTATAAATGACAAGCGTTTCAAGATTAATTCGTGCTCTAGTGTGTTTTTCTTGAAACAAGATTTGGACCTGTCGGGGGTGTGGCCTGTTGCGTATTTGTCAGGCGACTTGCCTGTTTAAATACTGTGTTGCACTAAAGAATTGCATTCAACTTTTAGTTTGAAGTTTGATTTATGGGAACCCATATGTTCCTTTAGTTTTTGAAGGGATTGTCGTAAATATGTAGCAGTACAGGTTGGCTCCGTACAGGGAATTCGATAAACAGTATTGCGTGTGGAAAACAATACGTCGTCTGATTTGTTATTGTTTTTATTTTCATGGTGCATGGTTAGCTGCTTAATATTTTGGTGGCTGTTTGAAACAAGTTGGATGGTATTGATGTTAAGTTTCTTTTTAAGGACTTCAGAGATGCCTTTGAAGTAACCCAGCTAAAAATATTCTGTAGAAAAACTGTAGATGAAATCTGCAGGAAAACTTAAGAAATAATCTGCAGTTTTTGGCCACTTTCTGCAGATTTAAAACTGCAGTTTTTCTATAGATTTGAAACTGAAGTTTTTCTGCAGATCTGAACTTGGCAGTTTTTCTGCAGAAGAGAAAGTAGTGCAAAAAAATATCATGTCGAAACCTTAGCAGCCATTTCAGCTGCCACTTTAGTATCAAGGACATTTAGAGACATTATTTATTACTGCAAACATACCAACTTCTAATCTATACATCATATCATTAAACTCTTAGGCTACTTACAATAGTGATAGTTGTAATTCAACTCTATATAGCTTACTTAGCCAATCTCTAAGCGTAATCTATATGGGCCCAGGTTTTGTAGTTTGTGGATTGTGCCTTTAAACAATCAATTAGCATAATTAGTTCTGCACACTTACAACCCTTTTTTGTCCGACCAAACACGTTCACAATTTAATAAGTGAAACAACGTAACATTTTTTTGCAATATCTGCAGAAAATCTACAGATTTTACCTTCAGCTTGCTGAGGGCGAAACAAACTGCAGAAATTCTGCAGATTTCATCTTCAGCTTTTCAGCCAATCAACAAACTTTGAAAAACAGATATGATTTCTATAGTCCTAACTGCCTTTTGAAAACATGTTGACAGGCTTAAAACTTCTTTAGAAAGTACAAAGAAAGTACAAATAAACAAGTATCTGTAGATAAAAGTTATCCCTTTAAGAACGGCAGTCATGCTGAATTTGGTTATACACAGGACTAACAAAAAGAACCCCAAAAACAGCTCTTTACTGGCTTACATATAAATAAATCGTCTCGCATCCTGGAAATGAGGAAAGAAGTTTGCGTCATTTTTTTCAGAGGCTTTTCTATCCCCTTTTTAGTTTTAGTAGCAGTTGTAAAATAAAAATGTAAAACAAAAAAAACGTAAAGTTGTGTTGTGTTTTTTTTTATTAGAATTTCAAAACTGTTACAGTCAACTTAAAAAAATTAAGTAAGTTTGAGCATGGCGTGATGTCAACATTTTCTACTTAAAATATTAATTTCTGACTTGCACCAAAATAATCACGATCAACAATATAACTGAGCAAATAACTGCTTCGCCGTTCAGAAAAAAAAACATGAGAGCTCGTATCCCCATACTCACAGCCCTGAAGGTACACGAATAAAAACGGATTAGAGTTCACTCGAACGCAACGAACTATAATTTAAACTATAATTTTTGGTCATTTTGTGTATGCAGTTTTATCTTTCAATTTTGTAGCGTTTTGCTGTTTATGGCGTCTATTTTGTGTGTGTTTGTGGGTTTGCGTTTTGCGAATTGGATTTCAAAGTATAGTTCGTTGCGTTCGAGTGAACTCTAATCCGTTTTTATTCGTGTACCTTCAGGGCTGTGAGTATGGGGATACGAGCTCTAATTTTTTTTTCTAAACGGCGAAGCCGTTTTTTGCTCAGTTAATTTGTTGGCTTTTTTCTCTACCATTTTATATGTGTCCACTGTCCACCGATTTTTGTTTTCGAAAAAACGGAACATTAGAAATGGATACTTATGTTTAGGTTCTGCTGACGGTTTGTCCCATGATTGTTATTTGATGGCAACACATTAGCGTATTTCTGGATGGAGCATGCGTCATCTCGATGAGTTGTTGATTCTTGATTGTTTCAGTATCGTGGCAACAATCGCGGAAACAATTCAATTGGCTTCCCGAAGCCCGCATTGAAAAAGTAAATAAGTCACTCAGTCATGTCGGCCGCCCAATTTTGAGGTCCGGCCTCAAAATTTAAGACTTCGCACCCTACGGTTTAAAACTTAAAGATTTAAGGAAAAATCAAGACCATTTAATTTGGGTTTTCCACAACGAGCTAGCTAACTCAAACAACGACAATATTAGTTTCCCGGCACCCTACCATTGTTGCATCTTGTTCGAGTGAGCTATAATCCGATATTGTGTGCCTTGCCTATTGTTACATGTTGCAGCATTGCAACATTTTTACATTGTTAGCCGCTCCGCCGCCTCCGCCTCCTCCTCCTGTCCAATTTTCTGAAATACTCGTGTGCAAACGTACTCTAATAAGCACTGCATGCTGGCAGTGCTAATATCAATTACCATAAAACATGATAATAATGATTTAATTCCTACCTCCAAAGGGCAGTCATTTGTTATCATATATCAATTGTTGTTTCTGTTAAACATCTTGAAGCACCACTCACGTAGTTTTTATCATATCAAAAATCAAAACTGGTAAAAGGGGCCGCCAAGTTTCGAATGGTTCGGCCCTTCAAAGGAGTGATATCAACACACTAAAACATTCGCCAAGTTAATCGCACCACTTAATAGGTCGAAGGTTAAATGAAAACTAGAACCTTGCTACTTTCGGTAGCAATGTTCAAGTTTTCATGAAACGTCCAAAGTATTATTCGGTGCGATTAAGTTGGAGAATGTTTTGGTGTGTTAATATCACTCCTTTGAAGGGCAGAACCATTCGGAACTTAGCGGCCCCTTTTACCAGTTTTGGTTTTTGATATGATATCAGTCCCTTTTTTAAATTGTGTATTAGACCATAACTCCACTACCGTACAGATGTGTAATAAAGTGGCACGTCAACAAGAAATTGGTTTTCAACAATTTGCTCTACCTTTGCCTATAGGCCGAACCATTCTCAACTTAGTCTCCTCTATAAATAGGTTTTTGATTTGGTTTTAATTTTATTGTAATTTGTTTTATTTCGTTTTGGTGTGTTGATATCACTCCTTTGAAGGGCCGAACCACTCTCAACTTGGTGGCCTCTTCACCAGTTTTTGGCTTTGTTTATTTTGCGTTGCTTTTAGAGTTGGTTTATTTTTTGTGAATTGGAGGTGAATACAATTTTTTTGGCAACGTTGTTTAGATTTATCATGCTGCACTAGTGTGTGTCTAGGCAAGCACGTCAGTATAGACGTTGTCATTGTCGGAACTTTGGCTGTCCGATGAGAGACGATGCTGACAATACTTACAATGGTTTTGACAATATTTTCGTACTTACGCGCAATCCCACGACATCCTCGTAACGCCCCTAGGTTCCAAACCATTAAAGGTACGCAGTTCGTATCGTACTGCAGCCATTCGTCCAGTTTCATAGCTGGAAGCCTTCCCGTTATCTCGGTATCGATGAATAATCACCCTATGGAAATTAACATGGGGATGAACGGACTAGAATTAGCTAGCTAGTTACTCATTTTCAACGTTATTGAGGGTTAGATTTTGCATTGAAAACAGCTTAGCTGGCATTCCTACACTAGTTAATTTTTGTCAGGTGGGTCATTGCTCTTGATTTCAACACAATTTAAGCTTTTTTACCGCTTTATTATTTCACCCAAGTACCTGAAATGTGCCCAATTAAGCTTCAAGATATAAGACACTGATGCTATGGCGCCACGCTACAATGGTTTACAACCTCGACAATTGAATTGATGTGATGTTCGTTGTAATGATTGTTGCCTAACTTGGCGCGACACACTAGCGTGAGTCTAGATACGGTTTTGCCGCCCGGCTGATATCGAGGCTCCGGGACAAACGTGGCCAAAACTTAACGGAGGATTTCTTTCGTAGTAGGGAAACTGTAATATAAAGTTTCGTTTGCTGTCAACCACAAGGTATTGTAATCATAAAGCAACAATTAAAATACGTTTAGATAAGAAGCTTTTAAAATTGTGGGGGGAAAGTTGCACTACACGATCGTTACTGTACTCCGTATTTATCACTGTGCTGTTAATCTTATTTTTCCAGCGATCAGAATCGTAATAACTACTTAAAATTGAAATGCGCTGAAAATTACTTCCTTTTGACCCCTCAATATGGTCAGCATGACAGTGGGACGTTCGAATTTTTTCATCTTGATCCATCCATAAAAACCCAATTCTCCAAATCCATAATATCTTAATCCTTGTATGGAAATTTTCATATTTACAAGTTTTCAAACATTCCAACGCGGACGCATTTTCGGGTGCACCTGTTCTGGAGGGAAAGGGCGCTTTTCTGGCACACCCGTCCTTAAAGGGTTAATAAGCATGATAACTTGTATAATCTAACATAATTTATATTATGGAGTGTTGTTGCATACATTTTCGTAAAATTTGAGAGTAAACCACGCTTCATTTCGGCCAAGCTCTGAGAATGAACAATAACTACAGAAATTCTGCAAATTTTCTCTTCAGCTTGCAGTTTACGATATTGGCAGAAATTCTGCAGATTTCATTTTCATATAGCTGAGAGTGAACAACATCTGCAGAAACTCTGCAGATTTTACCTTCAGCTTTCCGAGAATGAACTATAGCTGTAGAAATTCTGCAGATTTTATATTCACTTGCTGAGAGTCAACAACAAACTGCAGAAACTCTGCAGATTTTATCTTTTCTTGCTGAGGGTGAAATGCTGATAATCTGCAGAATTTTCTTAACATGCTGAGAACTTCAGAAATTCTGCAGATTTTATCTTCTATTGCTGAAAGTGAACAACAAACTGCAGAAAGTCTGCAGATTTTATCGTCACTTGCTGAGAGGTGAAGAAGAAACTGCAGAAAATCTGCAGATTTTATCTCAATTGCAGAGAGTGAACAACAAACTGCAGAATATCTGCAGATTTTAGCTTCGATTGTTGAAAGTGAACAGCAAACTGCAGAAAATCTATAGATTTTATCTTCACTTTGCTGAGACTGAACAACAGACTGCTGAAATTCTGCAGAATTCTGCACTTTTTCTGCAGATCCCTACATTTTTTGCACTTTTTCTGCAGAATATTTTTAGCTGGCGAGGCAGAGCCATGTAACTCGTAGGGGGAGGCGTTTTGGGGTCAAAGCTTTTGCAATTAGTTTGTTAACGTACCCGAGTGGGAACCCATTCTCAACATACTTTTGCAAGATGTATTGAAATTCATGCTGCAATAAATCAGCATTACTGGTGTGTGAGACAATCGTTCATTTATTACTACATTACTTTTGTAGTGGGCATCAGCATAGGAGTTGTAATGCAGGGGGCGAGTCGACTGCATACTTTTCCTGAAGTCTGTGAATTCGATGAGGCTATTATGGTTAAAATGACGTTTACATCTAAAAATGGGATGGCATTGTTTTTAAAGGACTCCATAGTGTGAGTAATTTAGTGATACTGTGAGAAAATCGAAGATTAATAACTTAAGTTTTGTTGGTAGAAGTGCCAAAATATCGTCGTTGTATCGCTTGTAATAGTTAATTTGTGGAAATTTTTCAACCAATTTATTGTCGACTGCAGTCATTTGAAACCACCTTCTTTGAGTATGGAGGCAAATATTACCAACAAATCAATGGCGTACCAATGTGAAGCCCACTTTCAACTTTTTTCTGTGACATAGTCCTGAATGCAGTCGACAATAAATTGGTTGAAAAATTTCCACAATTTAAATATTACAAGCGATACATCGACGATAGTTTAACACTTCTACCAACACAACTTAAGTTTTAATCCTCGATTTTCTCAACAGCATTACTAAATCACTCACTTACGCTATGGAGTCCTCTAAAAGCAATGTCATCCCATTTTTAGATGTAAACGTCATTATTAACCATAATAACCTAATCGAAATCACACACTTCAGAAAAAGTATGCAGTCAACTCGCACCCTGCAGTACAGCTCCTATGTTGATGCCCACTACAAAAGTAATGTAGTAATAAATGAAGTTAAACGTTTGTCTTATACACCAGTAATGCTGACTTATTTCAGCATGAATTTTAATACATCTTGCAAAAGTAGGTTGAGAATGGGTTCCCACTCGGGTACGTTAACGAATTAATTTCAAAACCTTTGACCGAAAAACACCCCCACCTCCCCTACGAGTTTCATGGCTCTGCCTTACTTCAAAGCCATCTCTGAATCCTTAAGGACAAACTTAACATCAATAACATCCGGTTTGTTTCAAACAGCCACCAAAATATTAAGCAGCTAAACATGCACCAGGAAAATAAAAACAATAACAAATCAGACGATATGTTTTCCACACGCAATACTGTTTATCGAATTCCTTGTACGGAGCCAATCTGTACTGCTACATATGTAGGACAATCCCTTCAAAAACTTAAAGACGTATGCTATCCCATAAATCAAACTTCAAATTAAAAGTCGAATCAAATTCTTTAGTGCAACACTGTCTTTCAACTGGCAAATCGCCTGACAAATACGCAACAGGCCACGCCCCCAACTTGGACAAGGTCAAATCTTGTTTCGAGAAAAAACACACCAGAGCACGAATTAATCTTGAAACGCTTGCCATCCATACACATACACCATCCGCATATAACCACTTAGTGCTAAATAATAAACATCTAAAAGAATATTTTCCTGTAATTAAAACTTTTGCCACTCTTTTGCCAGGCATATTGTGCAACCCCCATAACGATTGCATCGCACCTATGAAACACGTGACCTTGAACTGCATACATCTTGCCTCACGACCTGGTTTCCCAATGGAGCAGGTGGGTCGTTGCTTTTCGGCTGCCATTTCTGCGTCTTTTGAGGGGAGAAATTGGTGGTTTTTATCCGTTTTATTAAATGTTTTATGCCTTTAACGTAGGATGACTTAGTGGCTTTTGCCATGCTTAAATTTTATTGCTAACCTGATGAACGTCGTTCATATTTTTATGTAGCACTGCTTGGTTTGCCTTCATATAATAATGGTCGGAAGTGGACAGATGATAGTGGATTGCTAAAGAAGCACAATTAAAAGGATAATGTAAACATCTGTACGCTTGGCTGCCATCAGTGGAGAATTGTGTTCGTAAAAACTTCATATGGATTACAGCATTTAAACCTATTTCGTTTCAGCTTAGTAATATTAGGGTTTGAAAAAGACGTGCAAATAACAATTCTTCGGTAAATCCAAACTAATACAGGCCAAATGCACATATGTACGAAGAAAATCTATAGTGTACAAAATTTCCAACTAAATTATCTCGAGTTCGTAATTAACGTTCAGTATAACGAGACGCACAAATTTAATTCAAGCAGATTTGAATATGAAAGTTCAGCTAATATATGTAACGTTCTTGAGTTTAGGTATTAGACGATTCGAAACTTGGCATGAGCTTACAAAATCCCCAATCGGCCACTGATTTCCAAAATGATATTAACTAGGGAATGGAGTCTTAAATGGGAGATGGATATTCATGCGCTAAAATCATGTGTATTGCACCTCGGCAAAAATAATCACAAAAATACTTAGTACTGGGTTTCCAATGCTCTAAACGCTGTACACTCAACTACCGATCTTGGAATCATTATTGGCTATCAACCTAATTTTAACTTGGTTATATCCAAAACCAATGCTATTTCTTTCATGATCGGTCGTACAATTACTTTACGTCAAAACAACATTAACTTCACAGTTGCACTAGCACGGCCCATAATAGATTATGCCATTAATTTTTGGTGAGCCTACCATATAAAGTTTTTTGCCGCTCTCGAAAATGTGCAATGGCGATTCTCTAAACGCGTTGCTAATTTCAAAACATCTCTTACGAGCAACACGTAAAGTACCTTAAAATACCACACTGCGAAAAATAAGCATCTTAAACTAAGATGTGAAATTTGTATCCGTCTTTAAGATGTTTCTGTCATCTTACATTAAGACGGTATTGCCGCCTTAAAGTAAGATGCTTTGGCATCTGAACATTTTGCAAATGTTTTTAATATGTTTTCGCCATGTTAGCAGTTTGACATGTTAAAAGCAGTTGCTTTGGTAGGCATCTTACATATCTGGCATCTTGTAACGCTGACCTCTCATTACGATGATGTTTCTAAACTGAACCGTCTTATTTGCATTTGTTTATAATATTAGCTGTTCAAATCTGACAGCTATTTTCATTTGTTTATAATATTTGCTGTTCAAATCTGACAGCCTAGGCATCTTTGCTGCAGAGCAGCTCGTGAATAGGACGTCTCAATCACAAGACATCTTAGTCCTTATAACTTGACTGTAGACCAATGCAGGTCAACATCGTGTTAAGGATGAGTTCAAAGTGAACGCGGAATCATGTTAGTTAGCCATCCAAGCCTAACGCAGCGTCTACAATCGTTATGGAGTTATGGAAGTCAAAAGAGTTTGCTACTTCCTTGTAATTGTGTAGATGCCTTAGCATTCGTTTAGGTTATTCATAGGCTGTAGAAAAAATAAGACCGTTTGATTTTTTAAGAACGTGACTACAGTTCACTTAGGATTAGCGCAATAATTGTTTTCACTGCATTGAAGTTTCAGAGCGTTTTGCTTTAGTGCTTACCATCATCTGTATGAAAATGAAACCGGAGGGATGAGGTTGGTGTAAGTCGGGTGGAAAAAAGGGAAGGGGAAGGGGACTAGGAGACGGGTATTTTTTTTGAAAGAGGTATGTATTTATTATAATTAATGTTGAAGCAATTATGCATTTTTCATATGTTATTGTATGCATGGTTCTTTACGTGCCTTCATAATGTGCTATTTTAGGAATAAATACTGAACACGAGTAAAAATAAGTTTTTTTTAAATTCCTGTTCGCATTTAATAATAATGAGAGGTGTTTTAATTGAAATATTTCACAAGGTCCAAATAATATTGTGTGTTGTGTTGACCAAAAATAATTAATCCATCTAAAACACTACAATTTATTTATTTTCCAACTCAATAAACTGCCCCCTTAAAATTTTAGCAACTTTACTTCGTTTCCGATTTAACACATTGTGTCGTCTTAAAATGATGGCTTTTTTGCTTGTTTCACAACTTTAAAAAAATTACCATCTGAAAATGTTAGCAACTTTCCCCATTGGGTAGCTTAAAATAGGTTGACATCTTAAAATGTTCCCGTCTTTGCCAGTTTCCCCACTTAAAACAAATTGCCATCTTACAATTTTCCAACTTTCTCTATTTTCCAACTTAAAAATAAACCATCAAACTGCGTGGACATCTGGTGTTGCTGCCATCTTACACACTGCATGAATTTGTCAACTGAAAACTATGGCGTCTTAAACAGGTAAACAACTTAAAATATTTATTTCACGTGTTTTCCATATGATAATAAGATGCATGTTACGTTTAATGGCATCTTAAATGAAACAAGTCTGAAATTTGGACGTATCTTCAACTGGTGTTGTCTTAAATCTTCAAAGCACATATCCATTGCGTCTTAAATTAAGATGGTTTTACGATTTTCAAGAGGCTCATCAACCAAACACCTGAATTTCAGATGCATTTTGCGAATTTTAAGATGCTTAGTTTTTACAGTGAATCGGTGTGGTGGAGGTTTGTGAGAGGCGGAATTATTACACTGTTTAAGATATTGAAACTTTTTAGTGGAGCAGTCCTATCATAGCATTTTCATTATCAAACCTATGAAGCTACACATATACACTTCCTGAAATTACAAATCCAATATCATAAACACGAATGGGGAAGATACATTTTCGTTTCTCGATTGCTGCCAATTTAGGACAACTTGCCAGAGTCGGCTCCCACTATAAATTCTTTCAAGAATAGATTTGATCCCCACATTGAGATTGTGGATCCGGAGAAAATTGTCTTCTTCTAAACCTAACTATTATATTATGAGAATGGGTCAAATGCAATAAGTTTAGCCATAATGGCTTGTTCATGTATAAATTATTGCTTCTTACTAAGTGATCATGTTAGGTTTAATGGTTGTAAAATCTCTATTCAGCTAATGTACTTTTTTTACGTCTTCAAAATTGCTAGAGACATAATGTCTTGCATGTGGATGTGGACCACCAAACAACTTTACATCTAAAAATAAGCTTTACAGCTGTTATAAATTATAAAGCTGGGTGAGTAATCAAATCAAATTAGACAATGTGTCATACTATTGTTTAAATCGGTTTTCAGATGTTTTACCATTATTAGTATTCAATTATATTTTTTAATTTGCAATGTTTGACCCTAACGAAGACATGTCATAAAATGCCAGAAGGGGCGCATTGACATTTTAAATAAAGTTAAAGTCTTGACTGGATATTCTCTGTAAGGAACCTCCAATATGTGTACCGATTGCAGTTAAAGTAAATAATCCTGACTCCATTTCCTTTAAAAGCTGTCCTTGATGTGTTTTCAAAAAGCATAACGTTTCTTCAGAGTTGAGAAAATATCAAAAAGACAACTACGAAGTAAAGAATGCGATGGTGTAATGTATTCTGTATTCAGTGGAAACCCCTGCTATTGACAGTAGCTTCCACTTCGATTCGACCAGAATCGTTTTTAGTTTTTCTGAATTTCCTGACGTATTATTTACTTCTGGGTGTCAAACGAGTTTCCATGCTTCACGCAGCAGTCGATCAGTTTGGTGAAAGGCTTTAGCATTATTGCTATGTTTAATATTGCACATACCTCGTCTTGCAACAAATCTTCAAAAGTTTATACGAAATGCCTTTATTTACTTGTCAAGACACGCGCTCTTAATGTGTGGCTGTAGTAAAAACACAAACGTAGCTCTTCTTTTGAACGTAAGCGTCCTTGGTCTACATTTGACCAGCAAAGACAACTCCTGAAACCAGAAACTAATGAATTCTGGCAGCATTCTACCGATGCTGGTTTGATTTCCACTTCCTGAATATAATTTAATTCTGCAAAGCTTTTCGAACAGATTGACGACCACAAATAATCTAGGCTGATACTCAAATACCTCCATGTGGTGTCCTCAAATGCTGCTCTCTTATAAAAAGTTCTAATAGTCTATTGCCACGTAATAGAATCGGGTGTTTTTCCTGTTCTGAAACCAATGCAAACTTCAAGTGTCCATCCATCCTGATTAAACTGTCTTTATCTAAAAATTGGTTAAACTTCCGTAAAGAAAATGTATTGCCCCCCGTTGACTTTTCAAGCAACTTCGGTATTCCAAAAGTAAGCAGGCTTTCTGTATAACTTGAAACTTTCTACAATTTGCTGTTTTTAGTCTTGTTTGAATTTAATAATATTCTCGATTGGAAACATTCATGTTGTTAAGGAATCACCAACTTCAAGCTTTTATGTGCAATAGCTTGTACAAAATTTCATAACGGTCTGTATGCAAGCTTTTGAAATGGTAGATACAACAGCTGCATCTTCTTCCTTCAGAAGCATGTGTCTTCATCCCAGTGCAGTTTCGAAAAAGGCCATTTTGAAGACTTGCATCAGCCATTCCGGACCCTTCCACCAAGTCAGGTTTTGAATTAGCCTAGTTTTTCATTCGACTGACCTCTGGTAAATGTGTCTGCAGAGTTGTTCTTGCTACAGCAATAATACCAAGTGGCTTGATGGCTTGAAGCTCTTGCACTGTTCGATCCACAGACGACTTCCATCTTAAGGCGATCCTATGACCCATTCCAGCACTACCTTTGAGTCAGACCATAAGGATGTAACAACTTTAGGCTCTTCCCAGGATTGTCTGATGCTAACTACCAGTCTTTCACATATTATGCATGCCATAAGTTTCAAGTGCAGTATACTCATTAACTCCAAGAGAGCAACTGTGGATTTGGAAGCGACTAAGTTGATTACTGCTGTATTGTCTTCTTTCGTGCATTGCAAATACGCCATATGCTTTTGAAAATAAATCACAAAACTAGTGCGATGGCCTTCCCGAACTTGCTGTATTTATTGTATGAAGCCATCGTGGAACGTGAAATTGCTTTAAAAACAAAGACCAACTTCCCACCCTATTGAAAAGCGTTCTGGAATTGGATTGCGCCACCCAACTTTTGAACGCCACAGATCTTGCTGCAGTATTGTTGCAAAAATGGATTTAAGTGAAATAAATACTCTCAATAAACTCTCCAACAAGCTCCACTAATTCGAAGCACTATCTTTCATTGCATTCAATACTGCCGACTCCTTCTCAGAGTCAGTGTCTGTAGTGTTACGAAATTGGGTCCTGATGACACAATGATCCGCAACAAGCATATCCTTGAGAAGAAGAATTTAATTTTAAACAATTATAGGCTCACTTGGCCACAATTTAAAACACATGTACATTAAAACAGGAGGACGAAACAGGACTATTCAAACGAGACCCACCATTTTAGTATTATAAGCCTCAGTATTAGTGTTTTTCCTCTTTTTTTTTTGTATACATCTTCTTAAATGGCTAAGGCAAGCCTATAATTGCCGAAAATTATATTCTTCTCGAGTGTATCCTGTTTGCGGGTTAGTGTGGCATCAGGACACAATCTTGTAATTCATTCCTTACCTACAACATAATCTCTTGGAACAGAGTGTGTTTTAGCTCGTACATTAAGCCTTGTACTTTCTATAATTTCACAGGTTCCACTGACGAGCTTATGTCTTTTTGCAGCCTTTAACAGTCTTAAGCTGTCGTCATTAGTTGCCCATTGCTTAAGAAGCATGGCACCATTAGCCATGAGATTGCTGGCTTCCTGAGAAACGGCGAATGACTGCTCAGTATTTGAAATGACAGCCAGTAAATAATTTTTTTCAATGGTGTGTTTACAAATTGAATGAAAGCTTGGATCCGGATGCATTTCATTATAACGTCTTATTGCTGCCACCAACAGAAAATGGTTTGCTTCGTGGGTTCGTGGGAAAAGCAATCTAGTCATACGAAACTTTTTAAAATTGATTTCATGTTCCTTCGTCCAGATTTGATTAGTTCAAAAGAAACGTGTTGCATTGCGTTCGTATAACATCAGTTCAACTTGCAGAAACATTTTCTCGCTGTCACTGAGTAATGCGACTTTTAGATTTTTTTAAATGAAAGTATAAGGCGGTAAAGAAAGGGTTTAGATTTGGGCCAGCATATTGGCGCTGATTTAATAAAATCCCATTTTGCTATGTGATCACACTTCAAACACAATCTGAAGTTTGGTTGTTTGACTCTTCAACTTGCATGGAAGTTCTTCTGAATGACCATTCTTTGATCATTCACATAATATGCCATCCTGATATCGCACCACTTTACAGGGTCCTTTTGCATATTGACCAATAAACGTTTTAAACGTTCTTTTGTCAAATCAAAGTTTTTCGCATATATCTGATTTATCTTCAGTCCATGGAATTTTGAAAAAATAATGATTGTCTTGAAAGGAAGTATTTTTATGAAACTTGCCTAAAACTACTGCATCTTGTAGTTACAATAGTGATTTATGTTTCTTGATCATTTTTCTGCTGCGGTCCATTTCCCATAGCGTAGTAAGATGAGCATCAAGTTTTCCCATTGTTGACATTTCGGTAAGGGAAAGCATAGACATCATTGCTGTAGACAGGTTGAATATCAAGGTTCTACCTTGCAGCACCATACAAATATGCTCTCAGTCTCCATGAGATAAGACGATAGATGCTTCATGTGACCTGTCATGATTTGCACAACACCAATCTGCTCCTACCAGCATATGCACTGCTATATTTTTTTCCTGGCCCCCATAAGATGGACCAATTGCATGCACGCTAGCTTTGCAAAAATCTGTCTATTTTCCACGAATCCCACAAACGTTTTCCGCTTAGAATAGAATAGAATAGACGTTGTCGGTCAGAAAGCTTTACAGTAATCTTGTAACACTTCCATTTGCGACTCGATGCCATTACATCTTACAAGAGTGACAGGAGCTCTGTTGTATTCTGAATGTTACAATTGCTACCCTAAGAACTAACTATGACCTTTTCTCCACGTGAGGCAATATGTCGAACCGTTTGAACAATATGAGCTATAACAAAGGAAAGTTCACTTCCTCCATCGACTACAGAATGCATTCCATCTTTTTTTTATTCCAAACTCGCAAGGACTGCAGGATTAAACTATTATTGTGATTTTCAGTGGTAGCCTGACAACTTGTTAACACAAATGATTTAGTGTGTTCTTTAGGTGTTGGTGCTTGCTTTATTGCTCGATTCAGCCTATAAACATATGATGTGACTTCTTACAATTTCTACAGATGATTGTCGCAGGAATTGGTAGCATGATGCTTAGACCCAATTCAGACATCGATTGATCCTATTCACTGCATTGACACACGCCAGCTGATTAGTTTAAAATTCCGTCTTTCTGAAGAGTAGTGCTCATTGTTGATAGTGCAAAAAAATGGCGGTTTTTTCTTCCATTTGAAATGTTTCCCTTTTTCGTTGAAACAAATGTTGAAGAAGATGAACCTTGAAAACTAATTTTTGCTGTACTACGGATTAAGTACCTGTTGATCACTTTTTTTCGCTTGAAAAGTGAAAGACCTGTTCATTGTTTTCGAGTTCTGTCTGTACGAAATGTAACCACAAATTCATATCAACATTTCCCTTGCTTGTTGAGTTCTGGTTCCATTAGGTAACATTGAGGAAGACAGTCAATTTGATGCGACACACGAATATTACCACACATGTGACGTCAGTTCCTGGTGATTGCAGCTCCCTCAAGTAAAACTGAACTCTTCCAAAAGTCGACACAAATCTTCAGACATTTTGACTCTAACCATTTTTAGCAGACTATTACTCTGGGTATCCACTAATATGTCACTTAACAAATCAACTGCAATGTCACAATTTGTTTCAGTCAATATAAGGTTTGAATCATCCCTGAAGCGTCATTTTGTAAACAGACTTGCATGTAATTGAATTTGTCTACTTTGTTGAGGCTTTCTTTAGTATGACCTTCTGATGAAAATTGGTCTCAGGAGTGCTCCTGGAAGTCTGGACAGTTTTAAGTTATTTGGAACTGCGGCCATGGTTGTTTTGGGTAGTGCTCTAGTTTGAGTCCGAAAGGATGCTAAAAAAAAAAAACGATTCGCTCCTATCTTCGTAGCTATTATGGCTTCTGTATAATTATCGTAATCTTCTAATTCTGCTTCTTACCCTGCCACATCACCAACTCGTCAAATCTCAGAAAATCAGAAAAAATAGCCTGTTACTTTACTTAAGATTATGCAACGAATAATACAAATCTTCACTGTACAACCATTGAAAAACACACCACCTACTTAAGGGTGAATAAGAAATTATTCCTAGCATGCTTTAAAAATACAATTCAAATACGTATAATGACAATTTGCATTAATTCGACCAAGATTCGCCGCAAGTGTCTTGATTGTTGACATGAACATTTGCTTGGTCCCAATTATTATTCCTCCAGAAAATTGCCTGTTTCAGTAAAGGTCAGATGAATGTGAGGAATAAACCTGAAATTATTGTTCATCCTTTGTAACAGTAGTCATATTCAGATGCAATCAGGGGGCAGTGACTGATCTGTAAAGTGACTGGAATATTTGTTCATCTAAGATGGACCTTCTTCGTGTGTTAAGCTATGCAAGCAACAAACAAGTTACATTTCGAAAGTTTATTAATTTGTGCCTTGACGGTTAAGGTTAGTTAGAATCATGTGAAAGCAATGAGAAACATTTTGGGAATGGATGATCATAACCTGAAATGGAGTAATGACTTTTATAACTAAATGATCCGGGATCAGTCTGAAGAAATTTGAAAATAAGCATTAAGTTTTCCTATACCAATGCTTCAGTCATGATAGCATTTATATTCGGTTGATAGATTTTGCTGTGTGTTGAGGCTTCAGTTTTTAAGTTGTTTTATATTCTAAGGTTCAGGATGTCTGACTTAAGTTGAATCGTTTTGCTAATTATATGTACTACGCAAATGACTGTAATAGTTAGCGTGTTGTTCTAAGAAATAAATTAAAATATGTTACAATTTTTATTTCACCAGTTTTCTACACCTTGCAAGATTCGGTCGTAATTCTTATTATTTAACATAAGATTTTTGCAGTAACTACTGTATTGGCTTAATAAAAGATCCTCCGATATCTTTCTTGGATGAGGAGTGATAGGAATTTTTCTTAAGTTCATCTGTGAATGTGTGACACTTTACGTGGAAACTTTGAGTAGTTGTGTTGCAACAGTGTTCTCGTCTGGTAATCAGTGCGGGAGCAAAGCGTTTGAGTGCACAGGGCCTGTAGCTCATTGAGCGCCCAGCTTTATTGCTACTATACAGAAAATTGCAACCACCCTCCCCCTACCACATGCCTATTCCCAAATCTACACAATAGTGAACTCATCACGGTGCTACAAAGATAATGCCAACACACTGAAAACATAGGAATTTGGCGAGAAGGAGTAAGGTAGGTAGACATGAGACAAAAATGTTTGTCTAATTATGAAGGATTACAATTGCTTGTAGTTTGTAGTAAAAAGTGTCCTGTAACTGTCAAGAAAACTAACAATAACAAGAATTTGGCAACGATATTTTTTATTTTGGTCTAGTTCTAGTAAAAATGCTAAAACATAAAAAAAAAGCTGGCGTCAAACAGACTCCTAAATGGATGATTTTCCAACACGGCGGCTGTGTGAATTTCACAATTTGCGGCTGTTGGGGATATACGGAGACTCATATTTGTAGTAACAACATCACACAGTGTAAACCATAAAGGTTTAACCTACGTTTCACCTCCAAAATATACAGTTCAACTCGCAAGCCATTGCTGTCTACCCCAAAACAGTTGTGCCAATCCAGAGGCTTAGCAATGTATAAACAATACGACAACAATTAACCCGATGTAACAATGCAGACGGTAGAGTTCGTCACCCCCGCAGATTTAACGTCTGCCATCTAACCATATGTTAATTTACCCAAAACGTATGAACTTAAAAACATGCATAAAAACAAACATGCTTTACAATCCCTAATATATGTCGCAATTGCTGAAAAAATTGGTAAAAGGCATACGCCTAACATTACAGTCACGCAAGTATTTTAAAACTTGAATTGATAAAAATATGGAAAGAATGAAAATTTTACAGGTAGAATACAGCATGCTTAATCGTCAAATACCCATAACGAATCGCAACAAAGGGCGGTCATCACACGCAGTGTTCAGCCAATAGACCAAAAGACACGATTAGTTAATATGTTTGTCATATTCAGAAAAAAAATCACTTGGAGCACAACTATTCTAACGAAAAATAAGTTTGCATTAGCTTCATCAGTCAACAACCAGTGAAGTTTTTAGTTAGTGGATCCGCAGGCATTTTAGCACTAGGACAAAATTTAAGATGTATATTGTTCTTCATAACTTCGTCACGAACATAATTCACTCTCCTCAGGTAGTGGTGAGATTGAGCACTTCCACCGTTGGTCACAAGGTCGATTCCTGAACGGGAATCAGTAGAAATAGGCAAAGGATAAATTAAATCACACGGAGAAAGTTCCGAAAGTAACCCATGAATAGGAATAAGTTCCTTGACGAGATCACTCATTGCCATAAGTTCAGACTCGCAACTTGAATGGGACACCAAAGGCTGTGTCTTACTACTCTATACCAATGGTACGTCTGCCAAACAAATTAGTAGACCAGATACGCCTTTGTTTCCGTCCACTGAATCCCACGAAGCATCGTAGAATGCACGTAGTGGTCCCAGTTTGGATTTAGAAAAACGTAGTCTACGTTCCTTGGTGCCTTTCAAGTATCTCCCGATACGTTTGAGCGCAGTGAAATGAGGAATCTTAAGATTACCGGAATTTCGAGCTAATTGGACGATGTTGAAGAGAATGTCAGGTCGTGACTGGATCGCTAAAAACATTAGTGAACCTAACATTTCTAGGTAACTGGTTTTGTCCACGGGGTCTGATGTTAGACAATCGTTTAGTATTTCCAATGTAGCAGACACGGTCTTGACTGGGTTGGCATGTTGTAGAACAAAATATTCCAGTTTCTGTTGGATATAATTACAGTTCGATAACGTAATGTAGTCACTGGTGTGTTCGATTTCATAACCTACGTATTTTTGTTCTTCGACCTGGGCAATTTCTAAATGTTTCTGTAGATTTTTAAGAAATTTGTTGTACATAGCTTGAAATTGAACACTGATGAGCTTGGCGTCCACAAATAAACAGAGAAAGAGTTGTTCTTCCCCAGATCTTTGAACAAACACACATGGATCGTATTTTGATTTTACTAGGCTTATCTTCTGCAGCACGTCGCTTACACACTCGTACCAGTTCCGGCCGGATTCACTTAGCCCATAGATAGACTTGTTAAGCAAACCAACAAGCTTACTACCATCCCCGCTGGACTAGGTGAATCCGGGCGGCTGCAGTAGATATATGATGCTAGAGGCCTTGTCGAACAAGTAGGCCGTGACGGTGTCGATATAGCGGAGAATGTGGCCAAGTTTGACTGTAAGAGCAAGCATGAGGCGTATGATGAGGCACGTACTGTAGGAGAGTAGGCGGTCAATAGTCCACCTTTGATTTTTCTCACCAAGCAGCGGCAACTAAGCGAGCCTTGATTTTTTTTTGTAGCGATCCATCAGGGTTGAGCTTGCATGCAAAAATCTATTTAGAAGTAATTATTTTGGCTCCAGGTGGCTTAGGAACTAGAGTCCAGATGTCATGCGCATGCATGGAATGTATTTCAGATTCCATGGTCCATCCAGCAGCATCCAAAGAATACATAGCGTGCTTATATGAGGTTGGAGTCGGTGTGGAGGTAGCAGCGATAATATGTCGTAGAAGGACGGATGGTGAGTCATCGTCATCGGAATCGAGTGGGTTATCAGGAATAGAGAGGACTGCCTTTAGTCGCTGTGCATTGGCACGGCGTTCATCCTTGACTTCCTTAGTGGTCCCGGGTGAACGTCCACGGCCACGTCTAGGACCTTTTGTGGGGCCATCTGGATGGATCTGAGGTAATGGTGGAGAGTCAGGAGGTGAGGATCATGGAGAATGGCAAGACCAGCTAGGCAAATAATGAGAATGGCCAGTGTCGATGATAGAAGGTGGTGTTGGTGGAAATAGTAAATCACCACCTGGAATGCATTCATTGAAACGTGCGTAGCAAGTGATGACCAATGTTCGATGTTCTAAGTCCATCAGGCGGAATAAGATGCTTCAACTGGTGTAACCCAAAAAAATGGCACGACGAGTTGAAGGAGAGAACTTGTGTCGGTGTGGTAGTGGCAGGGTATAATAAGCCAGGCAGCCAAACGCATGGAGATGGCGACCAGAACGTGGATACCTAGCGAGTGCCCAACGGCCCATGAGAGTTTGCTGTGGGCAATCAAAAAGTGGTGATGTAGGCACGATATTGTGGATACTGCAAAACGCCAAAGTTTGATAGGTAATTTGCTGTGATTCAGCAAGGTCGTAGCGTGCTGAATGATGGAGTGAAATACGCGTTCGATTACTGGGTTGGTCTGCAAGGAATATGGAGTCGAGTGTAGGTGTTTGATCACTTGAGATGTCAAAAAGGATTCGAATGAGTGCGACGACCTTATAGGTTCATTGTCCGTATGTAGTGTAATCACGCGACGAGTGGTTTCGATTTGATGCTGAGATATGAAATTACGAAAGACATCTAAGACTTCAGACTTCGCATTGAGAAAGAATGAAAAACACGTCAAGAGAAATCATCGATGATCACGAAGAGGTAGCGGCGTTCCCATACGTGGGGTCATGGATAGGCCAAGTAAGGTGGGCGTGAATAGTTTGTAGAACGTATGAGGGACGAATAATACCTGAACGTGAATAAGGTAACCAAACGTATAAGGGACGAATAATACCTGAACGTGAATAAGGTAACCGTTTACTCTTGCATAGGACACATGTACTAAATGGGGCGTTAATAGTGGATTACAATGTATACACATGGAGCACTGCACATTAAACGAGTTAAAAAGCACCTAATATTTCGAAGAGAAATACTTGTCTCCATTTTCAAAGGTAAAAAGTAAAAACACAAGCAGACAACACCACAGAAAACCTTTCACCAAACACGTAAAAACCAACCTACGTTAATAGTGGACTTCCCGAAATTCATACCAGTGAGAGTTAAAAACGTTGTACCCGAGCCATCACAGCGGGAGAAGGATGACCCAAGCATTGATGCCAAAGATCCCACAATGGTAAGGCATTCGTTAAAGTTTCCAGACTGGAGGCAATGGGAGAATGGAACGATGCAGATTGAGCGAGCGGTCGTGCAACATCGGCAACTGGGAGGTCGGGCAAAATGATGTTACCATCTAACCTATAGACATCATCGTCCTGTAATGTACCGCCACCAAGTAGAACCTTTTGTTTGTACAGGCGAAATCGTTAGTGTCCTTGCAAAATATGGACACCTTTCCTGTCGAGTCAAGGAGATGAAATTAAATTAGCAGCAGCATCAGCAGAGAATATACGTTTTCCAGACGTAGAATATTTTGCGGTGTGTCAATCTTCACAGTGCCAGTTTTGATGCTAAGTATATTTTAACACGAGTGGGCTTAGGGTCATTCAGCCAGTCAAGTCGTCACGTGACGTGGCTCGTGGCACTAGAATCGAGGGCGAAGTATGAGCTTGCAGGGCTGAAGGGCGTATAGACATGACGGTCAGTGACAACAACACTTCTGATCTTGGCATAGGCTGGCGAAGAGTATTGGCCATGTGAGCAGAGTCAGAATCTGGGGTCAAGAGATCGTCTAGGAAATCAATATTATCAGAGTCATTATCTTCATCACAGTTGTCCTGGGCAGGAGCCTCAGCAGTCAGTTGTCGTGCTTAACGATTAGTGGCAGGCCGTTTTGTAAAAGGGTGCTTGGAGGCTATGGGGACAGATGTGGAGGGTGTGGAGTTTGCCGGTCCTGACGTCCTCACCATATACTGTTGTTTGGCTCTACCGGAATTCTCGTAATGGTTGTATCTCTGGCACCAGCCACACTGCTTCTGGTTTGGTTGGAGGTCGGCAATTCGTGGATTGCGGCTTGACTGACTTAGAGGTACCTGACTGACTGACTTAGAGGTACCTCTCGATGGCATTGCTGTTGAGATGGTGTGCGTCTAGGTTTAATACTACTATGAAGTTGTTGCGTAGGTAAGTCCCGGGGTTTGTCCTTTTGCCAAAACGAAATGGGGACCTCCTCACCATGCATGCGGTAATAAGCATCAGTCATACGTTTTTCAACGAGATAGAGCGTAGGTGCTGTTTCAGCGTATATCGTTGCTTTTATCGGCGACCACTTTGCATGGCGTATGCCATGGTGGGCATAATAAATAGTATCAGTGTCAGTGACGTTTCAACCTGCTGTTGAGGTCATATGGCGTATTGCTTTAACTCTGGGAAAATAATGACGTCATCGTTTAGTCTGGTTGAAAGGTTAAAGTATGCAGCTTATCCAAGAATTGTAATTGTAGTTCTAGCCTTGCAATAGCGAAACGGGTGTTTAGGTTAGTCCATACTTCCTTTGCACTGCCGGCAAGCAGTAATTAACAAGTTGCTGGTCGGTAAAACATTTGGTGATGAAATTTAAGGCATAAGCATTGGTAGTGTTGTAAGCATTACGAATATTAGCTGCAGCATCCACCGCTCGGGCATTAGCAGTGAGAACAGTATTGTGACCTTCTTGATGCAAGTGATTAAGTACTTTCGTCTTCCAGAAAATAAAATTATTACAATCAAACAACTGGATACCTTTGTAATACACGCTGTTGTCCGATGTGGCCATGTTTTCCAACTTGCGGCGTCGTGGCGTGTGATACCAGATTGAATTCAAGACAAAAAGTCCCACAGCGATGACGTTGAAACTTGATTGAAGACGATGAGGCGAAGGTCAGTACCTGTCTGCGTCGATCGTTTTGTTTTCTTCAGTCATGCCAATTAGGAGTAGACGTCTTGGGAGGGTCCATGCTATTTTCTGTTCCGAACCAAGCTCTGCTACCAAATGTTGGGTTCAAAGTGCAAACCAGGAAGGCAACAACATCACTTGTTGTCCATTAGGCTACCAACTAAACTTCTCAGTGATTTCTTTACCTAAACAATTGGGATGTACGTCAAAACAGCACGGAAATAACTGTGCACGACAAAACAGCGCACAACATAACAGTGCACGACAAAATAGCGCACGAAAAAATAGCGCAAAAGTTGTTTTAAAACGATGAAACTTCATAATTATCTTTCACTGTGGGCAATTTCTGTCTTATATATTTGTTAATTACAAACTGTAGCTAAGAATAAACTTTAGTATCAGCATAGTCCCCCCTCCCCACACACCACACATACAACTAAGTAAAACCAACGTACTTGAAAAAATAAAATCAGACCTTTAACTGAAAGCTGTGGGCAATTTCTGTCTTATTTATTTAGGCCTAAAAAATAATATTTAACTACAAACAGTACATAAAAATAACAACCAGTCTTTTAGACTTCAGGCCTGGTATCCCCTCCCTCCCCCGTCACACACACACACCAACACAACTCGTAAGGAACACTACTGCTTAGACTTTGCGAACGCCAACATTTAGGGCCCGAATGCACTAGGTGACCTGGCCGCGTGGCCAGGTTGCTGCAGCTAGTCAGAATGCGTATACAGTTTAAGTAAAACCACACACTAATCATTTTCATTGGCCGAAGAGCGTTCGAGCGTTTGAGCACTTATCTACACCACTGGGCTCTTTTTTCCTCCTACGGGTGACACGAAACATTAATTGCAGTTAATTTCGAATTGGAGTTGTCCAAAAACACTCAAATTAAAGATACGGTAAAACATTACTTGGTCACGTACGTTCAAACAGTTAACACTATCTTCCGCATCATAGAAGGAAAACGCGTCAGAAACCAGACCTACTTCCCAAGAGTAACAGCCGTAACAAGGGGTACCATGCTGATCCTTAAGCTAAATATTTTGTTATCTAGTCTTATCTGCAGTTTGTAATTAAATGTAATTTTTAGGCCAAATAAATAAGACAGGAATTGCCCACAGCTTTCAGTTAAAGGTCTGATTTTATTTTTTCCACTATGTTGGTTTTACTTTGTTTTATGTGTGTGTGTGTGTGGGTAGGGGGGCAGGGAGGTTACCATGCTGATCCTGAAGTTTAAATGTATTGTTTTTATTTTTTTTCCTACAGTTTGTAATTAATAAGTTACTAAGACTGAAATTGCCCACAGCAGATGATAATTTCGAACTATCATCTTTTTAAAACAACTTTTTGTCGTGCGCTGTTTTGTCGTGAGATATTTTGTCCAGCGCAATTTTGTCGTGCGCCATTGTGTCGTGCACTGTTTTGTCGTCATGCTGTTTTGTCGCACGCTGTTTTGTCATGCACTGTTTTGTCGTCACAGTGTTTTGATGCCGCTGTTTTGTCACGCATTGTTATTTTCGCGCTGTTTTTATGGGATACCAAACAATTGATGAGTTTAAATTCATAGGAACTAAATTTTAAAAATTAGAACTAACAAATCAGAACGAACAAATCTACACTTATAAAAAAATACAAATTACTAAATTATTAAAATGCAGCAAAGATTAAAAATTGACCAATTCATAAAATAAACCAATTTAGCTGAAATTAGTATTTTCCAAAAAAAAAACGGGGAGGGATTTGATTGTTTTAAATTTGTTGAGATAACATTTTTTTACCTAGGCTTATGAGTCACTGCGAAGTTTATTTGGTAGCCTTACGATTAATGTGTCGTGGAAAAACGTCATTTAGTTTTTTTATGTAAATAATAACAAAAACAGTTTTTACCGTTTGCATAAAAAAAATTTTAATTCAAAGCTGTAATTGCTTTATGTACTTTCTGACCACAAATATTCCTGTTTACATTGGATAAGGTTTAGCAGGTCGAAAAGGTTGGTCAGTTATTAACACCTCAGTTCAGCAGCCAGATAAAGTTTATGATAAAATGTCTTAAAACAGGATTTTATAATAATAAAACTTTTATTTCCACATACAGAATGGAAAAAGGATCAGGAAGGGACTTTTTAGGGCCACTGACATCTGTCCAGAATAATTAAAAAAGCAAATGGGAAAAGAAGATTACATAAAACAAACTGGGTGGGTGGGCAGAGAACAGAGAAAAATACTACACGAAAACGCGAAAAATTAATGCTCAAGCAGGCTAAAAATACCTCAGAAACATGCCAAGATCAGCCTCCCTCAGGTTTCGCCTGAAAATATGCAAGTTTGCGGACTCCACTACCCCCGACGATAAGCTGTTCCAAGGGCGGACCAGACGATTAGAAAAGAAATACCTTCTACAATCCCTTTTAAAAGGCAAAACAGTAAGCTTGAGATAATGGGCCCTGGTAAACCCATTTCCACGGACCACAAAGAAAAGCCCAGGATTAAGGTCGACCAGACCACGCAAAATGGAGAAAGTGAGGCAAAGACCAGCATGCAATCTCCGCAGCTCAAGAGACTCGAAACCAAGTTTAGCTAAACGTCTTGAATAAGGCATGTTATAGAATCCTGGTAGGTGCTTCGTAAATGATCTTTGCACAGACTCAATATGCCTGATGTCTTAAAGATGATGCGGAAACCAGACTGGGCTGACGTACTCAAGGATGGGCCGTACATAAATAACGAATGCCTGCCAGTGTCCGCACATCGCGGGAGACAAAACATCTTCTCACCATATACCCAACTCGTTTTGCCCTACTGACAAGTAGATTACAATGGTTTGAGAAATTTAAGTTAGATGAAAAGTTTACACCGAGATCCTTTATACAGTACTCAGCCTTAAGGGCATGGTTTTCAAGTGAATATGTATAATTACAATTATAGTTTCCGAGATGAAGCACAAAGCATTTGCCATTGTTAATAGGCAGTTGCCACTCAGCTGACCATCGGAGAATACCTTTCAGAGATGCCTGAAGCAGTGCATGGTCATTAGCGTCCGTAATGGATCGGTACAACTTAATATCATCAGCAAATTTTGGTAGTTTAGCATTTTGTATATCTGTCGAAAGATCGGAGATGTAAATAACAAACAACAAAGGGTCGATCACTGACCCCTGAGGAACACCACTGGTGACTGGCAAGAACAAGGAAAAGGTAGATCCCAATTTCACTGCTTGAGTTCGATTTTTAAGGAAATCTGCAAACCACTGAAGAATCTTTCCAGAAATACCCAAATTTGATAACTTAAATAGAAGCTTGGAATGTACTACAGAGTCAAAAGCCTTGGAGAAATCAATACATATTACGTCAACTGGTGTACGGTTTTCTAAAGATAGTGTCCAGTCGTTTAGACAGGTTAAGAGTTGAAGGGTAGTAGAGCGGCCTGGTAAGAAACCAAACTGGTCGTCTGGTATTAGATTTGAAGAATATAAATGCTTTAAAAGAGCATCACGAATAATACGCTCGAGGAGTCTACATGGACACATGTTAATGAAATAGGCCTATAGTTTGCCGGGTCGGCCGTGTTTCCCTTCTTAAAAACAGGCACAACATTAGCGAGCCTTCAACTATTTGGCATTTTGGCCGTGACAACTGATCTATGAAGGACATGGAAAAGGGGATGATATAAGAATTGGGCAAGCCTTTTGTAAAATGCTGAAGAGAATCCATCAGGGCAAATTGCCGAACTATTCTTTAGTTTATTTAGGTGCTGCATGATAGTTTCAGGTGTAAATGTTATACTTTCGAGTTGATTTGTTAAATCGAAGTTACCCCCTGGCAGCCCATATAAAGGACCATCAGGGTTAAACAGAGTACTATTTTGATCATTTGTAATGTAATTTTTGCAAAAGGTATGGTTCAGAGCATTAGCTTTCTCAATTTGAGTCATTAATAGTTTATTATTGTAGTGCAGAAGGGGAGTGAATTTGATAGTTTAGTTTTCTGCCTGTAAAGTTTGTAGAGGGAACCCAAAGTACGCACGTTTAGGATTTTTTTCAAACATTATTTCATGGGTCTTACATAGATGCTTTAGTTTATGGCTGCTTGCCTTATACAATTCCAAATTTGCAGCAGTTCGGTTTAACTTCAGTCTTCTCCAGAGAGATCTTTTATTTGCCATCTGTTTTTTGATAGGTTAGGTTATCTGAGAACTGTTTTTTTTTTATTTAGTATGAAACTCAGTAGATTTTGCAACCATTCCTTTAAGAACCTCCAAAAAGGAGCACCACATGGAGTCAACTGTGGTATGCTCATTGAAAATTGTCGGCCAGGGGTATTTATCTAGCATGGTGCACAAGTAGTTGTAATTTAGTTTAAAATAACCGTTTGACTTATGTGTGTCCATATTATAATTCTTTTGATTTATAATTCTTTTGATTTACTGAGGATACAGTTGCAAAGTAGAAACTTAAAGTAAAAAATTTATAATTTTAGGCTATTGTATGAAGCACCTTCTCGTATTAGTCGTTATCTGATACAGTTTCGTATTCGCATAGCGTAGTTATTCGCATAGGATAGTTATTTTATATGCATCAAGCAATCGTTACCATTATAGAGTTGGCTAATATAGAAAAGTAACATTTACTGAGATAATTTATAATGTAAATTTTTTATATACTTTAATCTTTAATAACAATGTGTTTGATCTGAATTTAATCTGATTTTCTTTTATTGGCATCTTTTGAGTTCTTCTGGAATATGGAACCAACACCTGCAATTCATCCAATTCCAAACCCTATTCCAATTAATTTCTTCAAATTCTGAGTAATTAGATAATGTTTATAAACAGTAAAATTGGTTGAAATTGGTTCAAATGCCACCTTGCATAAAGAAAATAGTAATTACCAGGGAAATAGCCCCGTATTGTTAATCAATCAAAATCTTCTTATTATGAAAATAGACTAGAAGAAGTCACTATTCTTGATAGTCTCTCACACTACCTCAAGTCTGACAGGATCATGATCCGATAATGAATTAAGTCATGAATTTGTTCCTCCTTAATGGGTTAATGCTAACTCAGCTCACTCACCTTGCAAGACGAACAAAATAAAGACGCAGATTTTAACACTTCATTATTGTTTACTCCGAATATGCTCTACGGAAGTATGACTAAATTAAACAGAAATTTACTTAACTAATAAGACAACAAAGATCTTAGTACTCTAAATCTTTGCATATGCTTCTTCCTGTATATTTTTAGTTATTTCAAGTTTATTTTAAAATGAAAGCTAGTGAAACTCAACATTTAAATAACAACTGTGCTGCTGCTTCACTTTGAATGTCTGACATGTTAAATGGCGTGTGGTGGAGCCCATCTCTTTTAAATATTCAAAACTTATTAATGTGTTTACTTGAACAATCATGTAAGGGCTAAACGAATACAGTTTTGGCAAGCAAAATAGCAGAAACTTCTGCTGGGTTGGGGCTTCATTCTACTGAATGACAGACACCCGACCCTAGGCCTATGTTTACCAGTTTATCATTTAATATCAATTAGTTCTCACCCACAGAGATCTCTAGACAAACTGCCATTTGCCCTTGTAAGCGTAGCCTAGCTCTCAAACATCCACAAAGTATTCCCAACTAACGAGCCCAAACAAGGGCGAAACAGTCTGTTTAGAAATCTTTGTGGGGAAGAGCTAATTGATATTAAATGAACAATCATGCACATGAATTTATTTAGATACAATTAGGGTTTTGAAACTGAATAAAACTGACTAGCCATTCTTCAAACAACAGTAGGATTTCTTCTCAGTCATGTCTTTCCTTCCTTCATCTTTGGTTCTCATTGTAAACGCTTTATTACTTAATAATAGGTGAAAGGAAGGAAGGATACGAGGTATGGCATGAAATGTGCATCACCACAGATTTTAAAGATATGCAACTTACAGTGCTACAAAGGAAATAAACCAGATCAGCTGAAACACAGAAGGTGCTGCTGAGCAGCAGAGAATTGTTCCACAACTCCTGATTTAATAGTCACAGAAAAATCATTGCAGAGAAGTGGCTGAAAAACAGGAGATAATCACTCCAGCAGTTAAATAATAGATTCAAAAATGGTCTGATAAAAGATTCTTGAACTATTATATAACAAGTATGTTAGTTCGATTTTGTTTACGAACACTTCTTATATGAAGAACAATCTACTTTGCCACCAATGACACATAATTGTACCCGGCCATGACTGGAGAACTGCAACGACTTTACGTTTGGAGAACATGACCTAGCCATTTTGGATACTAGCCAATGCAGACTAGGGAATAATTGTGATATTTTTACAGTACTTTCAGGTTTCGACAGGTTTTACAGATTTCTGCGATGCAAGTGCTTTGGTATGCTCAATGCCGAAACAATATGTGTCGGAATTTTTTTTAAATATATTGTCTGAATGTCACACATTGTCATACATGAACTACAGAATATTAGGTTTGGGAAGTTAGTTAACTAATATGTTGAAAATCCATTAGGATAAAATTTAAATTGAACTGAGTTAACATTTCATGTAGCATAGGTTTCCAGTAAACTACTGAAATTAAATTGTAAAAAAATGGGAAGTTAACACCTGACACTTTTTCACTCGGCACATAAAAATTCCACATAACAGTGCAGTGGATGGAATACTTGCAGTATGAAGCTCCCATTTCGTAGGGAGTTATGAGTTTCGTCAATATTTTCACACTGATGTTACATAGGATCAGGAATGCCATTTGCTAAAATGTAACTATTAAATGTAACTGCATTGATACATAATGTTTTATGCGTGGTCAGACACTAGGTAAGAACAGACTGATTTGATTAGCATTAAACCATCTATGTTTTAATCTACAATTGTACATTATTTTTACATTTAGAATTTATTTCTTTTAGCAACTCTAATTTAACATACTGAACATAACTGTTTCTTTGAACACCGATTATAAAAATTTTCGCAAAATGAGCATCAAGAGGGAAATTTACTAGTACTAGATGAGCACCAAACTGCAACTGTGAGCTATGTGCTTGTTATTTTTATCTAGTATTACTGTTAACTACAGTGGATTGCATCTATAAATGAAGATTATTATTGAAACTCACTTTCCTCCAGTGGCACTCCGCTACCAAATGGGTGGTGGTAAAATTCTTCATCTGAAAAATGAAAAGTAGATATCAGTAGAGTGGAGTATTAAAACAAAAATCAAATCCTGAAATAGAATTCTGTTCTTTGAAATTGTATATCCTACACAGTTTTCTAACTGGTGTTTTTCATACCTTTTCGAGAATACAGAGTTTAAAATCAGTTACCTGAGTGTTCAATTGTGCCTTAGTCGATTATGTGAACCTTTCAACTTAGTTACGAGTCAGGTGTATCTCAAGATTGACAACACCCGGCTAATGTCTTGCCTGGATATTGATCAGTTGTATCGCATTGCAGGCAGCAGCCTAAGTGCACTGCATTGAGTAGACAGACCTCCCATGGCTCTGTGCAGCTATTCAGTAAAACTGCTAAACAAAAAATCAAATTTAGCTCATCGAATTCAGAATAAAATCAACGTGTTTAACCGACCATAGTTTATCCTTAGTTTCGCAGGTTTTCAGTTTTGTCTATTAAGTCACGTTAACAGGTTGTGCCAGCTATTCATGTCTTTTCATTTGGATAGTTTGGTTGTATGCGTTTATCTTTGCAGTTTTTTAACTAATCTATTCTAAATCTAGCTCGGTAGCTCTTCTGCTGCAACTGTTTGATATCAGTAACTATTCTGTTCCATAATTTTATAGATATTTTTCTGTATATGTTCAGTTGCTGCTTTGCATATCTTTATTCGAATTTACTTCACTGTCTACCTTTGTTGCTCTTCTGCAGCATTTATTCGATCTCGACTTCTCCAGAAATAAGCTGCATCGGCCATGAAACTCTGCAACATTGTGGAGTTGGTGCTGGAAAATCAATACTTGATTTTGTTGAAAATGAAAAGTACATAGATCCACTTTTTCGTAATTTGCCTTATTTTGTTTTTGTTTCTTTCCAACTGTAAATTTTTATCACTTAGTAACAACTGGATGCAGAGATGAAATCTGTACTTCGAGTAGCAAAACCCAAACGCAGACATATTTTCGTGACCATGTGAACTTAAATGTCAGACTGTTCAAGCGTGGAATTGAACCTTCTACTTTCGAATCCAAAGGCCGAAGTCCAACCTCTCGTTTTCCCACTTGGCCGTCTAATATTTAAGTTCAAACAGCAACAGACAAAGTTGTACATCGTTATTTATTTACCAGTCACCTAGCCCATTTGGCTTTCCTTGTTGTAACCGATATAAATTAAATATATTAAGATCACTCTCCCAAAGTTAAACTAGCTAGGGTCACCCAGTCTATTGCACCAGATCTTGAATAGCATTGTAGATTCTATTTATCTAATAATCTATTTATATAATTATATACGTACTAAAGAATGAGGCTGAAAACTATTTATTAGCAATACGAACTTTAAATATGTCTTAATATGCCAAACATTAATTGCATAATTTAGTAACAGTAATGCTGAACAATAATGTTAATAAAGGAGAAGCAATGAAAATGATGTCTAACTGAATTTAACTGGTCACAAGCTGCAAATCTTAGAAATCCTTTAAAAATCTCAGTGAAACCTTTTTTTTCAAAATGTGCTCTATGCGTGTTTTCAGTTTAATTTGAAAGTAATTAATGTTTTTGAATACTTTGAGTTGGTTTGATACTGAGAGATTATTCAAGTGTGATAACTTGATTACAGGTTTCAAATTCAGTTGCGTATATTCAGCACGTTAAGACATGTCCAAGTTCTTTTGTGTTGTTGTTGCATGAAAGCACCAAGCGCAAGCATTTGTCTTTCTGTCTGGAACAGAAGTTTTATAGACTACAACGAGCTGCTGGATAAAATACTTGTATGCGATAAAAATGGCATGAATTTTGTTGAATAGTCCCTCATTGTATTGTCTGCGGTTCTTCCACACAAGCCTTTTCCTGCACTCACGTACATATAAATTCTGAATTATTAAATGGTGGTGATAATTCCAATTTTTGGGATTTATTTGTTTTTAGAATACACCATGTTTTTTAGCCTCTTTACTATTACATCTGCCTTTCTATTTTATTTGGGCCAATTTTTACATCTCTCTTGTCGTTTGGCGATGGCATCGGGGACCTTAGAGTACCTGGCAGGTCTAACCTTGGTGGTAAAGCATTTATATCCCCATACCAAATTCCCAGGTCATACTTTTATCACTATATGTGATTGCCTACTGCTTATAATTTTGGCTCGCTATCAGTGATCCCAGGATCCTTGCCAGACATGTAGCTATCATGACAAATCATTATTATATATTTTGACGTTCTCATAACGTAGTGTAATGGTTTGGGTACGTCTACCAAAGATCGCTACCAAAAAAAAATACCAAAGATTTTGTGTTATTGATTGGCTACCTACTAGTGGTTGCAAGTCATGTATATTTTCATAAACACTTAGAAGCGTGTTGTGAACGTTTCAGAACACCTTACTCAATGAAAGTTGCTATGTGCATTACGTGATATTAACTCTGAGTACCTTCGGTAGCTTGGGAATGGAGAGATCTTAGATTAGTTGGCTAACTGCTGCCTAGGACTGTTGGTTGTCAAAGTATTGACAGTACGCCTAAATGTTTTGCTGGGTATTGTAAAAAGCATCGTAAGGATCGTGTACCTCGTGTTTTTGTGGTTGCATGTGAATCATTAGTCGGTTAACCAGACAGGTAACACTGCCATCGCATATATCTACATTGCGGAACTCCTCCATGCTAAATTGCACTATTATGACTAAATTAACAAAATCCGCCAATCCCATCAACAAACAGTTAGCAAAAGGAATAACTTGCAAATCATTTCTCTGAAATGTGCAATTTCTGTCACTTAATATGAATATTAATCCTTCTACCCCAGCACCAGGCTTCATGGGAACAAACCTTCTACGTTGTGGATTAGGCATCTAAATCTCAAAATATTGGATGGAATATCGTAAAGTGAGAGATGTTTGGGCTCAAACGGCAGTCTTTATCAGGCAAAAAACAGAAATTTCACTCCACTATGTCGTATTCGATCGTCTGCTTTTCGATTCGGCGGTCGAGCGTAGTCTCCACCACTTGCAAGGCCGGTTTTCCACCTCTCGCACAGCTGATCATTAAATTCGCTTCAGAGCAGAAACTGTATTCCAAGATTGGATGGTCCCTGGATATTCATCATTTTAAGCTTCTCTCGGATGTGGTGTTGAATACCCGGGGACTCCAGGCTCATCAAATGCACATCTCTGTTGAGAGTTAGACTCGAGGAAGGTTTCAGTGCCTTCCCAGTTGATCTTGTGGTGCGATTCCATGTGGTGTACTGCAATGCAGTTTATTGTCATTCTACTTCTGGTGTCTGCCATGTGCTGCTTGACACGGCAGCAGATATTTTGCACATTACCAACATAAACGGCACTACAGTCACCACATTGTGCCCTGTATACTGCTTCTCTGGTCTTTACAATCTTTTTTAACGATCTTTCCTCACCCTCACTTGTCTCTCTTCTTTTCCGTCCCCTTACTTCTGGTTTCGTCCTCCTCTCGATAAGCTGGTCCTCCAGTCCTTCAGAGTATACTTCATGGAATCGCACCACAAGATCAACTGGGAAGGCAGTGAAACCCTACTTGAGTCTAACTCAAAAAGAGATGTGCATTTGAGAAGCCTGGAATCCCTGGCTATTCAAAACCACATCCGAGAGAGGGTTGAACTGATGAATATCCAGGGACCATCAATACTGAAATACAGTTTCTGCTCCATAGCGAGTTTAATGATGAACTGCATGAGAGGTGGAAAACCAGCCGTGAAAGTGGTGGAGGCTATGCTCAACCGCCGATTCGAAAAGCAGACGATCGTATCGACGATCGAACATGACATAGTGGAGTGAAATTTCTGATTTTAGCCTGAATAAGGCTGTTGTCTGAACTCAAACATATCCAGAGAATTGACAGACAACAATTTTCTAATGATACTGTACTGGTATCTTTAATTTATTTGAAATTGTGCGTAAACAAGTGCTACGAAGCTGACCAGTCAAAATCTATGTAACTGTTCTTCACTGTACATTAAAACCAAGAGTTTTAATGCCAGTTAGATTTTGTCGTTTATTAGCGAGTTTTAAAGGTTAGGAAATTAACTGCCCTTTTAAACCAGGATCGCTATTAACTTAAACCCAACTGGTGGCAGCGATATTTACCTAGTAATTTACCTTTAATTAGAAAACCGAGGTTTTAGAAATCTCTACTCCCTCGACGGGTGTGTTGACCAAGCTATGTTTGTCCACAAAAGTCAAAACAGCCGCTCAAAAGTATTTTAAACTCTGCAACCAGTACACAAGATATCGGTGCATGTTACAAGTACCTTGCAGTCGTAGCACCCGCCATTACAAACTGGTGGCAGCGATGAGCTGAACAGGTTTCCCCTGCCGTACTACCATACCAATATTGTATTTGAACAATTCTACAAATCCTGATGCCAACAACTCCGACATTATAGTTGCAACCCGTCTTATGAAAAAGATAGCAGTATCGTCGTCAATATAATGCACAAAATGAATCATGTAGCCTACAACAAAACTTGAACCCAGAACGCAGCAACCACATCATCAACAGAGTGAGAAGTGCTGACCTGCAAACAGATGTTTTGTAACTCTAAAACCAACCAAGGAGAAGCAAGCCCTAGTAGACTAGGCCAATTTTCAGAAGAATGGACTGCAGAAAAATGGACTGCAAATGGACTGGTATTTCGTATACCAATTTGGCATCAGGTGTTTTTAAGGTATTTCGACTCCGCTGAGTTCGAAAATGCCTGTTGCCAGCTCGAAAAATGGACCGGAAGTCCGTAATTCAAGATGGCGGCCAAAATGGCACCCAACTTTTGCCAAATTAGGCTGATTATGCAATAACCGCTAGTGATACACAAAAACGGTTGAGATAAAAGTTGTTTGCAATAATGTAAACTACAATGTTAACTACTATCATAGAAAAATCGATTTTATGCCATTTTCGGCCATTTTTTAGCTACGTTAATGCTAGCAAACGTCTCAATTTGTCAATTTTCAAATTTCAACTGCTATTGCGTCGTTTCAAATTCAGGTGGCTCCAATTACATTCTTTTGAAAGGTGGGAGTGTCTTCATTGCAACAAGGGTCGTTGACAGGGTCTATGACTTTTAGGAACCGAGCTACGCCTGTTTTACTAAGGGCTGTATCATAGACACCGTTGGATTTTTCCCTCATTTTCAACTTTCAACTGCTATTGTGACGTGTATAATTTAGATAGATGACCCCAATTAAATTCATTCGAAAGGTTAGAATGTCTTCTTTGCAACAAGGGTCGTTGACAGGGTTTATGGCTGTTAGGAACCGAGCTACGCCTGTTTTACTCAGGGCTGGTATCATAGTCACCATTCGAATTTTCGCTCATTTTCAACTTTCAACTTCTATTGTGACTTGTTTAATTCTGTTAGTGACTGCTATTAGATTCATTAGAAAGTAGGGACTGTCTTCTTTGAAACATGTGTAGTTGAAAGGGTCTGCGATTGTTAGTAACCGAGCTACGCCCGTTTTACAAGCGGCTGGTATCACAATCATCGTTGGATTTTTCGCTCATTTTCAACTTTCAACGTTTTTTTTTTACGTCTCTAATTTAGGTAGATGACTCCAATTATGTTCATTCGAACGGTAGGGATACCTTCTTTGCAACAAGGGTAGTTAAAAGGGTCTACCTAAATTCGAAACCTATTAGCATCATTTAAAAGTTGTAAATGAGCGAAAAATCCAACAGTGACTGTTATACCAGCCCCTAGTAAAACATGCGTTGCTCGGTCCCTAACAGACGTAGACCCTTTAAACAACCCTTGTTGCAAAGAAGACAATGCTACCTTTCGAATGAATGTAATTGGAGTCATCTACCTAAATAAGACAAGTCACAATAGCAGGTGGAAGTTGAAAATAAGCGAAAAATGCAAAGGTCACTGTTATACCCAGCCCCTTGTAAAACAGGCACGACTCGGTTACTAACAGTCGTAGACCCTTCCAACTACAATTGTTTCAAAGAAAACAGTCCCAACTTTCCAATGAATCTAATTGGAGTCAATCAAACTGAATAAAGCACGTCACAATAGAAACTGAAAGTTAAAAAGAAGCAAAAAATTCAACGGTGACTGTGACACAGTGCCTGTGTATAACAGGCGTAGCTCGGTCCCTAAAAGATGTAGACTCTTTAAACGACCCTTGATGCAAAGAGGTCATTTTCTCCTTTCGAATGAATCTATTTGGGGTTAACTACCTAAATTAGAGGCGTCACAATAGTAGTTGAAAGTTAAAAATGAGCAAAAAATTCTACGGTGACTGTGATACCAGCTACTAGTAATAAAGGTGTAGCTCGGATCCTAACAGTCGTGGAACCTTTCAACGACACTTGTTGTAAAGAAGACAGTCCTACCTTTCGATTTAATCTAATTGGAGTCATCTAACCGAATAAAACATATCACAATAGAAATTGAACGTTGATAATGAACGAAAAATCCAACTGCGACTGTGATATCACCCACTAGTAAAACAAGCGTAGCTCGGTCCGTAAGAGACGTAGACTCTTAAAACGACCATTGATGCAAAGAAGGCATTCTCAACTTTCGAATGAATCTAACTGGGGTCATCTACCTAAATTAGATGCGTCACAGTAGCAGTTCAAAGTTAAAAATGAGCGAAAATTCCAACTATGACTCTGATACCAGCCCGTAGTAATACAGGCGTAGCTCAGTTCCTAACAGTCGTAGACCCTTTTAATGACCCTTGTTGTAAAGAAGACAGTTCTAACTTTCGAATAAGTATAATTGGAGCTATACACTGAATTATAAACTTCGCAGCAGCAGTTGAAATGTGTAAGTTGACAAATTGAGACGTCTGTTAGTTTTAAATTAGCCAAAAAATGGCCGAAAATGGCATAAAATCCATTTTTCTTGAAAACCATACGAGATATGAAATAAATGTATGGGAATGACATTGTAGTTTACATTACCGCAAACAACTTTAATCTGACCGTTTTTGTGCATCACTAACGGTTCTTGCAGTACAATTGGCCAAATTTGGCCAAATGGGCACTATTTTGGCCACCATCTTGAATTTCGGACTTGTCCATTTTTCGAGCTTGCAACAGGCATTTTAGAACTCAGGGGGATTAATATACCTAAAAATCATTTGATGCCAAATTGTTATACGAAACGCTTCTTGCATGCTAAAAAACGCCTTTTTTTCCCAGAAGTGGCCTAGACTATATTGCATAATGAGCTCCTACCAACCATTGGATTCTGGTCCCTAACAACCCATATTCCAATGCAGTGTACCGTCTTCAAATACTGGAGGTTTTCACTACAAAACAACCAGTAAGATCCAATCTACGGTTGGAGATCGGATTGACTGACCACTCAGTGATTGAGCAGTGTAAAAAGGTTAGTGCACATTTAATATGTTCAGTTTCCAGGTCAAGCGTTTAGAATTTTTTCCCTTGTGGTTTTTTTTTATTATTCACCCAAGTACTTGAAGTCATGAAAAGGTATCAGTTTTGTCTAACTGGGTTTGGTTTAGTAGAGATATAATTCAATGTATTCGCTGTCTAGACATCTTGTATTAATTTACGGCTGTGATTAATTTTATTTTCATTTAAAGGCTTTTATTTGAAATAAATTTAAACCTAAAAATGGATACCCTGTCCGAAGTCGTAGACAATGTTACTAACATGGAGTTAAAGAAGGCTTGTTTGGCCTTACGGTTAACTGCTACTGAAAAATGGCACAAATGTGCTGCAATTCTAAAAGATGCCGTCAGTAACGAGAAAATAATTCTTGCAGATTTAATTGCAGAACTTTCAAGGGCTAGAGACAAGCACGATTCTGTCACTTTAGCCAAGAAAGAATTAGCTTTCAAGGAAAAGAGTCAAAACTTAAAAGTGAAGAGCTTAGGCTCAAAGATCATGAAACGCAAACTGTTGATGCTCAAAGATCGCTCGATGCATACGACGCCAATAAGGCAAGAATAGATGCAGAGAAAGCTCGACCTTCTGAACTTATGGTTAGAAACAAAAACACTCAAATTAGCGATCACGCTAGAGCCACTGTACTTCAGAGAATAGAGAAAGAAACTTTACTTGCTTAACGTAGCTCCAGTAAATGCACGACCACATCCAGTTAACAAATATGGTAAAATTGCAGATGTGGTAAGATTGTTTACTGTGGAACCCGAAGTCGAAATTAATTCTATTCCATAAAATCTTTGAACGTATAATGAAAACACAAAGGATAAGTGGGTGGTTGGTCTTCGCCACTTATGGGTGATATTCTCATGAACTTTTGTTCACAATTAAGTGCTACGGCTTTGCACAATTACAACATTGTTAAAACTAAATCGCTAGATAGATTTGCACAAACTAAGGAGTCTGTCCAGGTGCAGTTTAGGTCGTTGGAAAAGTATCCTGAAATGCAATTTCATGATTATGCCTTTGAATTACAAATGTTAGTCAACTGATGGATGTCTTTAGGAGAAGTTACGGGTACTTACAATCAGCTTGTAAATCTAGTCTTAATGTAGCAATCATGAAGTCGTGCCCAGTGGGTTTCCAAAAAGGGCTACCAGACAAGGAAAAAAACTGGGACTCTTGCGGAAACTGTCAAGTTTTATGATGATTGGACAACCCGTAACAACAGATTTCAGTGGAAGTAGCCCGGAAAAATGACAAATCGCAAACAAACACACTGCAAACGCCAAGGGTCTAACCCAACGGCAACAACAAAGGTGGTAACAAGAACCACAGCTCTGGAGCTTAGCTGGCTGGCACTTTTGGCTGGCTGGCTGGCTGGCAGGTGACAAGGCAGACTCCACTAGTGGGGACTCTGCCAGTTCTAGTAATTCCTATAAGGAATTTGATAGGTCAAGCAAAGCTCTAATGACGGGCAGTGCCAGTGCCAGGACTGAACTGTTTGGGGGCCGACAAAGGGCACATCTGGAAACAGAGTGGGCCAGGGACTTATTTTTCAAGGGCAACCACTTTAGGCACTGTTACTCCGTTTAATTCAACTTGAATGTAACCTTAACTTCAATACAGTACAATTTATTTATAAACTAGGCCCCATACACACACAAAGTCTTTTTTGACTGTATTTCTGAATTGGGTCTTACCCAACATGTAGGCGAGCCAACTAGATTGAACAATATTCTTGACCTTGTTTTAGCTGACTCGGAGAGACTTGTATTTGATACAATGTGTCTCAAATCATTTCGTCACAAGTGACCATAATATGGTCACGTTTAACATTAATACAAAGACCAACCCCAATATCTCATCCAAACAAAAACCACATCATAAATTAAACTATGAAACACTCTGGTCCTTGTTAAATGATGTTAATTGAGCACAAATTATTGAAAATGAGCCGGATGTTGATTCTATGTGGAACAATTTTATACTTACCCTTAAAGATTGCATCAAACAAGCCTCCAGTTTGGTCCTACGGAGTAGTTTTGATGGTTTTTGTGACAAATCGGCCAAAACGAATACTCGAACTGATGCTGTCCGGAATAAATACAAAGAATGCCAGTTGGAATATGCTTGCCTTGCACAAAATCGAGATCGTGATGCTGAACATGCTGTCTTAAAAGAAGGAAATATGGCAGCACTTTTAAGATTTGTAAGGAGTAAGACTGGAAGTTCAAAATCAATCTCGCCTTTACGATGAAATGATGATTACATTTTGGATGATTTCGATAAGGGTAATATACTAAATGATACCTTTGTCAGCAATTGCATAACTGACAACCAGATTCTTCCACACATCACTGGAGTTGCAGTTATTCCTGAGTGTCATACTCTTATCTGAACGTCTTAAAGGCCTTATCTTTGATGAAACCTAGCCGTATTCTTGGGCCAGATGGTTTTTCTGCCTTCTTCTACCGTGAGATCAGGTTGGAAGTTTATACACCGTTATCTATAATTTTTGAGCATTCATTTGAAACAGGTAGCTTGCTGCTCGCTTGGAAATCAGTAGATGTTACACCAATTTTTTAAAAAAGTGATGCTTCCAACCCATTAAACTACCGGCCAATTGTACTGACCTGCGTGCAATGCAAAGTAATGGAACGTATTATCAGAATGCAAATGCTTTCTTTTATTTTAGAAAACAATATTTTGACTAGTGAGCAATATGGGTTCATTCCAAGGTGGTCTACTAGTCTACAACTGTTATCCATGTAAGATGACTGGACCGGATCAATTGACTTTGGTGTACCAACTGATGTTTTACTCATTGACTTTGCAAAGGCTTTTGAGTCAGTGGTGCACCGTAAACTCCTAGCAAAATTAAATTTTTACGGCTTTCGGGGAAAATTACTTGAGTGGTTAATTGATTTTTGGTGGCACAAAGTGTAACGTAAGTCAGGTGATTAGCGGTGTACCACAGGGAAGCGTATTAGGTCCTCTCCTCTTTATTATTTTTCTTAACGATTTACACTCAAATTCGGAAAATACATCCATGAGCAAATTTGCGGATGACGTAGAGATGCACAGTCAACTTATTAACAATGACTTATTTCGGGTAAGTAACTGCAACTACCGAGCTTTTAACTTGGTCTTCTTCGTGGCAATTGCCTATTGCCCTTAAGAAATGTAGCATACTACATATTGGAAAACCTAATTTTAAATGGGAATATCGACTTTCTCCAGTTTTTGTTTTGCCCACACAGAAACTATTAAAAACCTTGGTGTTTGGTTTACATCCTATTTGAAAGGGAGAACTCACTGTAACCATGTTGCAAAGGTGGCTAGCCAGTGCTCTGCATGGATTTAAAAGGTGTTTACTACCGGAGATGTTGATACGCTTGTGTGGGCTTTTAAGGTGTATGTAATAATATAATAATAATAATAATAATAATGAGGTTTACCACCTAATGGTGGATTGCTGCCGGAAGGGTTGTGAACCACTTAGACCGTACCATTTCGATGTGGGGGGGGGGGATATTTACGCTACAGTAGCTGGATCATAATTTGCGTTTAAGGAATGGCCGAAGATCTTCTGTCAACAGTTCGCAACGAAAGCCACTCTCAGAATCCATGCAAACTGTTCTAGGGCGAAGAGCATTCCAAACAGAGACAACGCGATTTGCAAAAAAGTTTTTTCTACAATCAAGGCGCGAACCGTGCACTGCTAGTTTCCATATGTGTCCCCTGGTATTATGTTGGCTCGGGGCAAGGTCGAAAAATGGAAGATCCACCGAAAGAAGATTGCGAAGAATTTGATAGGTTAGGATTAGGTCGAATTTAAGTCTACGTAATTCCAGTAGCTCGAGACCAGTCCTGGTTAGTCTTTCAGCATAGTCCAACTCACGTAGTCCATCAACTTCTTAGTAAATTTTCGCTGAACAGATTCGATCAAATTTTTTTATTTTTTTATTTTATATTATTTAAAAAAAAAATTAATTTCTTTGAGCCTTATGTCAGCGGAAGCAACTTAATGCTTGTATGGCTGAACCGGCTCAATTTTGAACATTACCAGACTTTTAGAGAAGAAGAAATATCTGGTAAAGGGAGGTGCCAACCCTGGGATTCGATCCAGGAAACCTCCAATCATCGTAGGGGCCGAAAGATTGTCCAGAATTGGCCAGAATAGTTCCCATAGCCGCTGAAGGAACATGGTAGCCTCTCACGCTACCCTGGCCGGCAGGCCTGGCGGGGACTTTGCCAAGATCCCCTTTCCAGGGTTTCGACCAAAATCAATATCTTTCACCAGATACAGCGACCAAACAGGTGATGCGTATACCAGGATCGGACGAACAAAGACGTTGAATGCCCAAACTTTAGTTCTAAGGTTACCAGATGTAAAGCATCTTTTTACAATAGCTAGTCTGCGGAATGCCAAAGAACTAGTTTTATTGCAATGAAGGGACGTTTTTAGATCCTTGGAGAACCAAATTCCCAAGTCTTTTACTTCCTCCACGAATGGAAGACTATCGCCATCAAGTGTGTAGCTATAGTTTAAACACCCAGGACCAATATGAAAAGAAAGACATTTCGGAGAAGAAAGTGGTAACTGCCAAATATTTGACCAATAAGAAACTCTTCCTATTTCTTCCTCGAGAACAGTAGAAGGACCTGGTAATAAGTTTACTGCAGTTGATTTAAGATCGTCTGCAAATTTTACACCAAAAGGTGAAGAGGATCCTAAATCCAGATCAAGAAAAGTATTGGGCCAAGCACAGATCCCTGTGGTACTCCATTCGGCATATTAACCTGGTGTGAGAGTGTATTTTCAACAATTACCCGCTGGGAGCGATTTTGAAGAAAAGCTGAAAGCCAATTCAAAAGATGACGTTTTATTCCGCAGCTACAAAGCTTAGCCAAAGGTTTTCGGCGAACAACTGATTCAAAAGCTTTTTTGAAATCGAAGTAAACAGTATCGCTCGAACCTCCAACATCCATCGCAGAAGTCCACCTGTCTAATATACAAAGAAGTTGATGAGTTGCATACCTCCCGGGAAGAAAACCAAATTTGTCCTGGGTAATAATAGAGAACCGTTCCAGGAACCCTAGAAGTTTAGCTCGAATGATGGTCTCCATAACCTTACATGCCACACAGGTAAGCGCTATCGGCCTGTAGTTATTGGGGTCAGATGGAGACCCTTTCTTAAAGACTGGGACCACAATTGCAGATCTCCAAACGTCAGGTATGTCTCCCTGTTCAAATGACAGAGAAGAGTTTTGATAGTGGATAGGAAATTTCAGCTCAGATTTGTTTAACAGAAAAGCAGAAATGCCATCTGGTCCACAGGATCTGCTTGGCTGAATCTTTGACAAGGCTGATATCACATTTTGTTGGTCAAAACTCACCCATTCACAATTACACTGGGATGATTCAGCTTGAGGACCGGGCAAGTTTTGACTTGCGTCGTCCAAAATTGTATTTAATGCAAAGATGGAGCTCAAGGCATCCGCCTTCGACTGATTATCAATCAGGAACCCACCAGGTGCTTGAAATGGGGGTAATGTGCGTGTTGTTTTTGTCATCTTGCGGTAATATTTGAAAAAAGGGTAGAGATATTACCATCTCTGATAACTTGTTGCTCGGCATCCGAATGCCAAATCTCAACTGCTTAAGAATAGGACTTAATTACTGTCTTGTATGCTAAAAGTGATGCTTCCTTAGGATTTGCCTTATAACGTCTCCAAAATTTTGGTTTTTTGCGTTTTAATTTTGTTATGTTTAAAGGAACAGATTTGGGTTTCGGGACTGACGTAGAACCAGTAGTATAGCAAAGGTTTAATTGATCCCTTAATATATTAGAGAAACAATTCCAAGCCTCGAATACGGTTGGGTGTGATGAAAAAATAAGTTCGTCCCAATTTAAATCGAGGAGCGCTGATTTTAACATAACGTAATCTAATTTTGTAGCGTTAGATGGCTGGCTGTCACAGTCTATGCCATTAACACCGCCTGTAGACGTATTTATTTTAAAGGAAACCAAACAGTGGTCGCTGCGTCCAAAATGGGGCCCAACCTGAAGATCGTAGATTAGACGGTCATCGTCTGTAATTATTAAGTCAAGAATGTAAGAATTTATCCACACTCTGGGTAAGCCCAAGTGTTGCAAGCAACTCAAGAAAGAGACGGTGATGCGGATCACTGGCCCGGGACGTTTGCCAATTCACAGTTGAAAGGTTAAAATCGCCTATTAATATATTAGAGTGCCTCACGCACATTGAATCAGCAATAAACGTACAAACCTCCTCTATTGTAGTAACTGATCTGCTGTCCAGAAGGTAACAAAGAGTAATGGTAGTACTTGAATTTGGTAGGGACATGACCATACCCTCAATACTAGTAGAACTATTTAAAAGTGCAATGGGAACTCCCACACAGTGGAGAATTAAGAGTCCCCCCTCTGCTGCCACGGTCGCGTCTCACAACCACATATTTAAGTCGGCAACCATTGCACTCGTGAAGTCATTGTGCAACCATGACTCCACAACAGAGATCAATTCGTACCCCTCAGTATCAACTAAATCACAAAAACTGCCAATATTTCGTACTATACTCGTGCATTAAAGAAAACGCATGAAAGATGGTTTGAGCTTGTCCCTACGACATGGTATGGGTTGCACTGAAGGCTGTCCCATTTAAATCAACATGTTTTCCGTCGGCACATGGAGATCAGCTAGTTTCTGTTGCAATAACACCTTGCCTCTGGATGTAAGGTGGATTTGATCCCTGGCCAAAATTGTAGGGTCGTTGACAATGCCCCCTGTGGGCTGGGGGTAGAATAAGCCCACCGTACCCCTGCGTGT
>JAHWFP010007396.1:0-11756 GCA_023313725.1 Lithobius niger
TTAACTTAGTAATCTATGATGTTAGTCTCCCACACTACTCTGGTCCGTACGGACTAGCAGGGACTTCACAGGGTACCCTTTCCAATCATCGCACCTAGGCTGAACGCCGTCACCACTCATCCAGATTACCACCAACTGTTATTGACACAGAGAGTATGGAACGTTCACAATTCCTCCCTTCCATAACTTCTGGATGGACGTTTCACGCGTCCTTACACTTCCCAACCATTTTGAAGTCTTTTCCTCCCCATAGACGGGCATAATGTTTGCAAAGAGACCATACATTAGGCAAAGCTGCCAACCTCTAATCTGCATAATTCCCGAACCATACCGAGCAGTCAGTTGGCATACCAAGGGCGCTCAAGAGGAAGACGGAAGGACAGAGACACCAGGCGGCAAACGACGAAGCTCGAGGACGAGGGAGAAAGGCTGGATCTCCCAACCCGAGGTTGGAGAGGTGACATTATCGAACGCGGCGACAATGCATCAACTTCGTTCCGTCGTTCCGCGACACTTAATTCTCATCAGTCATGTTTTCCAAGCTGGGATTCGCGCTATCTCTCCGTTTCCAAGAGTTTAAAAAAATGTAAAAATATAAAAATAAAAATAAAAAAAGAAGAAGAGAAGACGCGACGAAACTGTTTGTAGAATGTAATTTAAAGGAATATCTGTTGTGCGGTTTGGTGTCGGACATGCCGCATTTTCAAGGCGAACTTGAGAGAGAAGTTATGGCCCCCACCCAATTGAAATGTTGGTTTCGCTAAAGTTGGAGGTATCTCAGTTGTCCATGGTTGTGTTACAACCATGGACAACTGAGATAGCTCCACGTTTTATATTGCCATTCAAGAAAATGGGAGGAAGTGAAACAGACAAGCGATGGAAATACTGATTGGTTGGATTACAAGACCGACTATCCTAAACGAATATTCACACAAAATGGACTTCTCCCCCACCCCAACAAAAAGAAAAGCTGGAAATTCATTTAATAGACGTTTGCCACATACCATTTCTTATAATCGGTTATAAGAAAATATAGTGAGGAGGTAATCTATTGAACAGGCTTCGTCCTAATCCTAACCAAATTCCAGGCCTTTTCCAGCTTTAGCGACGGAAAAAAGCTGGAAAAAGCCTGAAATTGCTTTTTCTATGCCATTTAACAGGCTCTGTAATTCCAGTTTACATGCATTACAGTTTCAGTGCAAATTGACGCTGCCCTTGCTAAAAACAAAACAGTCGAATCTTGGAACTCGATAAATCATGGGATATCACAGAGAAAATTGGCATACGCCTGTACGACTTTTTTTTTTAACTGCGAAATGCAGGCACATCCGTTTACAAGGACACAGGCTTCTCAATGTAATTTTGTAGTAAATATTGCCTGAAATTACACACTAAAGTTAGGAAGTTCGTAAATTCTAGGTTTTTTCCATCCTGATATTAACAAATTGTCGGAATTCCATACTTTTCAAGGCCTGTAAAATGGCATTACGAAATTCCAGACCGTTCCACCTTTCCAGATAGCGAACGAACCCTAACAGAATTTCTTAAAGAAAATCAGAAAATCTGGCAACCGTATGCTAATGAGAAAATAATATATACAACCTGGATTTCTTTTAATTATGTATCTTTTTTTGCTAACTTTAAAAATGGTGAGCTATCATGCTCTCTGAAAAATGTCTTGCTTTCTGAAAAATGAATCAAATGGTACACTGAATTGGCAAAATAGCTGTGTTTTTTTTTAACTAGAGGGACGTGAGAATAACGGTTCGTAAACTCGAGGTAACTGATGCAAACTCCTCCCATATGACGTAAGTATGACGTCATGGAGCTGAGATCTTGCTGAGCCAAGTAAGGCAGATTTTTTCTTGCTCAGTTTACTCTCACTTCCTGATCCAACATGGCTGCCAACACCGGAAGTACGCAGATGAAATGGTCGTGCTACTAAACTGTAGGGAAGTGAGATGCGGTAAATGTCCAAATTTAGAAACAAAATCCAATTAAACAGAGATTAATAAGCATCTGTATGTTATGACTAACATTTCCCTTTCTGAAAATCGATGTGGCAGCGATTATCGATAATTTGCCTTCAATTTAGAACGACGAATGAAACAGTACCGTTTCTGAACTGATCGGTGTTGATGACGTTGTGGGACATGGCTAACAGGAATCCGTCTCACTCTTCCCTCTAGTTTAGAAACACGACCAATTTGGCCACGTTATCGAAAAACAAGCATCTACCAAAAATGTCATAAAAAAAAACGACATACTTAGGTAAACGCAAAAATTTAGCATGCAACCAATCAGTTTTTTCGCGATACCGAACTCACAATAACGTTCATCGCTAGTGCTTATTCCCTTTCTCTAGTGCCCTTGCTGCAAATACCTTGATAAATGTGACGATAAGAAGATTTTGTGTTGCAATGTTGATTCCGAATCCCGTGTTTATGAGGTTTCGTGCGCTTTGATCAACGAACGGGACATCGGTGTCAGCAATACGCCGTAAACCGGCTTGCTCACTATGACGTCATACGTGACAGTTCTTCCGCTTCCTGCAAGGCTTTTTCTCAGCTGGACTCGAACGATCGCTTGATACAGAACCAACACTGTTACGTTTAAGTATTCATAAGCTTAACTAAGTAGACAACCAGTTCTGTTGTCACCACTCTGCGTGCCTAAGGTCTTTCACTCGTGTGACGAAATTCTAAACTCACTACACACGTTCTACGCATATGTGTCCGTTCACCTTGTGCAGTTTATCAGCAAATTTGTCTTGCAATAACGCGTATTTAAGGGTATATTTAAGGGTTAGGCACACCAAACGCTGGTGAATTTTTAGTCCTATTAATAAATTGGGACAAATGACACCGTTCTACATAAAATAAAATATTTTCTGAATGACAAAAATAAAGCATTATTTATGACGCAATGGTTGCTAGCCACTTAAGATACGGCATTGAGGTATACCGGTTTGCACTAATGTATAAAATTGACCGTCTTCAGAAAATCCAAAACCAATTATATTAAGTACTTTTTGCAAAAGGGAGCACGCATAATTCAACAATTAAATTATATGAAGATAATAAAATTGTAAACGTACTAAACTTAAGAAACTATGTTATAATTTTGACAAATTATTATGATAACAAATTTAGAATAATAGAGACTCATAAAATGTATTTACTTCGAACAAAAACATTAAGACTGAAAATACCTTTAATAAAGAATATTTACGGATTAAAACACAAAGGCCATTATATACCAACAATATTAATAGGTTGTCAACTGAACTCATAAATTTGCCAGGTATAAGAATTGCAAAGAACTCCATTAAAAACTGGATACTGAATAATAAATAGTTTGGTTAGGTTTTATCAAATAGTGACAAAATGTTAATAGGTTATCTTTTTCTTGTTCCTTTTGTTAACTTGTTTTATTTTTATTATTAGTTTGTTCCGTATGAGTTAAATGCCTTTTTACAATTACCATTTTATTTGCTATAATTTGGCTGTAATTTGTCTTTTTCTGTGTAGTTTGTTCTGTAGAGATGAAAATCGATATCAAATGTACCCATAAAAATATCCACTTAAAGGTTTTCGGGATATGATCTGAATAAAATTATTATTAAATAGAAGTAAATATTACAAATATTTCTTAGAAAGGTGCACAGTGAGTTATTTCTGTCTTGCTAAAGAACACAAACGTTAAGAATTGAACTTCGTCACGGAATTTGCGCCTGTAAAATATGGCGAATTCTTCACGATTCTTTTTATTATCTTAAATTAATTTAGTTCTTTACAAATGTATCTTTTAACACATAGGATATTAGACTTCGCCAAGGATTTTATGCCTGTGAAATATGGCGATGTGAACGTCGTGATTATTTTTATTATCCCAAATGAATTATTTAGTTGTTGAATTACTTATCTTTTAACGCTTACGATATTGGACTTCGTTACGGAGTTTACGCCTGTGAAGTTTATGGCGACGTGTGCCTCAGAATCCTTTTTATCACCTCTAATAAATTCTTTAGTTGTTGACGTAGGCAGCCTATCTTTTAAAACTTATGATACTAGACTTCACCATGGAATTTTCACTTGTAACAATGGCGGCGTACGCATCGAGATCCTTTATAATGTCAAACACAATACATATAGTTGTTGAGTTGTGAAAATGAAAGCGACCTTGCTCCTATCATTCTACACCTTTGTAATTCGAAAACTCACCACGAAATTTATGCTTATAATCTATTGTGGCGCGCGAATCGCGGTCTATTTTTATCACGTCAAATGCATGCATTAAATCTACACAGTTGTAAAGTGGTAAAAATAGAGCATAAACGACCTTCCGATATCATTGAAAACCGTTTTTAACACGGAAATTCTCCACGGAATTTACCCTTGTAAGTTGTGGCAGTGTAGGCATCGTAATTCTTTTATCGCGTAAAATGCAATACAGATGTTGAATTCGGAAAATATAGCTTAAGCGATGTTGCCTCCATCTTTCTCGTTGCTGTAATACAAGAATTGGCCACAAAATTTACCCGTACGAACTGTGGCGGCGCTCACATCGAAATACTTTCATCATGTCAAATGCAATACACAGGTGTTGAGTTGAGAAAATACAGGTTAAGCGACCCTGTTCCCATCCTTCTACTCAAGTAATGCGGGAATTCGCCACGGAATTTACGCTTGTAGACTGAGGTGGCGTGCGCATCGGCAGATCACTCGTCCATTACGACTTTTGGATGCAGAAACAGAGTTTTAATGAAAAACGCTTTTGGCAAGGATTCACATGCAATTAGCCTGTCAGACGAACGTATGTTCGTGCGCATGCGCAATTTGTTCATGCAGCAAAACGCAGATGAGTCAGCATCTCCTTTGAGTATGTCTTCCTTTGAAATTATGGAAAAAAAAAATTGGAACTGTTTATGTTTGAATTTAGCGGCCAAGAAACCCGGGATTGACGAAGCGAATAGCCAAAGCAGTCCAGATCTTATATATATATATATATATCACTCCCGACCGAGGCGACCGAGTAACCAACAGGGCACAAGTCCAAAAAGACGCCAACAGAAATAAGATTTGTCAAGTGACGTTAATGTTCGAATCGGACAACATTAACGTTTAAGACAGAACGTGTAAAAATACACTGGCTTTGCTAGCTTTCTGAGAATGCTGCTTAATGCTATACCTTCCTAATTTTCGTTTCTGTACAGCCGAAAGGACTTGAAAGACTATAGCAACGATTTTGTCTGTCCGTCTCCATCCGTTGCCTTTTTCTACTGCGGAACGGTAGCAGATAGAGACAAACAGTTTTCACTATTAGATTCAGCGTCCAAAAATTAAATACAAAGAATTAAAAAAAGGAAACCGGGAGTATGAAGCGGAAGTGGTCCACAAGTGGCCGGAAATGAGCCCATCATAAATGGAACGGTATCAGACTGGGACAAACGATAAGGATATAGAAAACAAAAACGAACTCGTTTGATGCTTAAAAGGTAAGGTTTAACTAATCCGAAGTCACAGCAAAGGAACAAAAATAAAACTTTCCTGTAAGGTTTCATACACCGCAGTGTTCCAGAACTGTTTAGTCCACGTGAAACCTAACTGCTGCATTAACAAGTTTTTTTACTTTAGAACACGATAGGTCACACTGGTCCATTCTACATAGCTCTACGTCATCGCTGAAAAATTGTAAAAATAACAGTCTTACGGACTGTCTTGCGGACCTATAGGTTGAGTAATTCAGGGCTCGAGCTACTCCTTGAAAACCTGGAAATGTCGTTGAAAATAAAAATGAAATAGGCTACCAGTCCTGAAATCCCGCAACCTGGTAGTTAACTTATGAGCGAAAGGGTAAAGATTGAATGGATCTCCTGACCAGACCAAACTCACAATAGCATGCACAACAACGATTTTAATTTTCGGCGCTAAAAATACATTCATGCGTTTGTTCACCTGTAACAACGAACATATGAAAATGGGACACAAAATGTAAAAAAAAAAATGTGCCGTACAACATATTAACAACACAATAAAAGATAAAATTTCGCACCAAAGGAACATCCCCGCTTAACACAAGTGGACGCGGCCATATTGGTAGGTGACGTCGCAAAGTTGTTATATTAACTGGAAGATTGTCAAACAATCTTTGCTGTGCATGCCGTTGTGAGTTTGGCTCGGTAGGACAACCGTTGAATCTTTAGCGACAAACGGTTTTCACCATTAGATTCAGCGTCCAAAAATTAGTTAAAAGGAATAAAGAGAAAAAACCCGGAAGTATGAAGTGGAAGTGGCCCGTAAGTGCACAGAAGACCGGCTGCGACTTGGTAGTCGCTGCAGCGACTTGTTTATTTATAAAAAAAAAATAATAATGCTTTTAAAACAGGAATTAGGCCTATAAGTAACTAAACGCTTATTTAGGTGCACTTTCAGACCTCACTGGATCTTTTTTAAGTTGTAGAAAATGCAATAAGATTAAAGTCAACTCTTAAGATTAGAAATTGTGCAATATTGGGCGCAACACTGCTAACGTTTTAACCCCCCCACCACCCCTCCTCCTTTCCCAATTTATAGCGGACCAAACAAATTAACCAAAATACCAGAAACTTAGGTTCCTAAGCTGCTTAGCAGCCTCTCACACTGTTCAACCTGATATTTCTGATCAGTATGTTTGGAACGCGATTTGGCTTGACTTGAACAAAGCATAGGTTCTGGGCTTGTTATTTGAAACTTGTTATTTGGCAAAAGATCGAATCCGCATCTCTGACCAACGCTCTCTATATGCGGGCCTTAATATATTTTTTCAAAGTTTTTCTTAACCCGTTTATGAGCAACGTGAACTCCTACCACAAGGCCGGAAAAACTATAGTGGCGGTACACAGTGAGCAAGATCAGCAGCCCCAGCGACATCTAAGCAAAAAAAGCAAAGCTTTGGTAATGGCTATGGGCCCCCGATCCCGAGAGGCGATGAAATCAAATTGTGCCTCCGCCTATGTGCACATGGATCTTTATATAAAAAAAAAAGGGCCAGTAGGGTTCGTGGTACAGTATCCAAGGAAGGGCTTATAAATATTCGGTTTTATTATGCTCGTTCGAAACGGATTCTGCATTGCTGGTACAAGGTATTCAAGAGGGTTTACAAATATTCGGTTTCGTTGTGCTCATCAAGCATGAACTGATGAAAAAAATTTTTCCCCACATTACAATACCTCACTTTTCAAGAGTATTTCATTTTGTGGAAGAAATTTGTTTCCTGGGAAGTGAAAAACTTTTGTTGTTAATGCTGGATATTTTAATTTTTATTATTATAATCGTTTTCCGGGTTTCATGAACTCTTGAACAATCCAGTTGCTTAAAATTCGCAGCACACAGCAAAAAAACTATTCCAGAGTTAGCGGTGAAACTGAAAAGTATTCCATATTTACAGACATGAGGCCTTAAGAATACGAATTCTGAAATGACTAGCACTATAGCGGATTCTACTCTCCATGCGTATTCGATTCGTAACTCACTTACCGTAAAACATACACGCATCCAAAACTTCAAAAGGCAGCGTAAATGTTGTAATCTAAAGCTTAATACAAAATGGAATCTTTGCCATTACCATACCATATTTCACAATATGCAACGAGAGGTTAGCGTTGTAGGGTTCATACGTGATGGTGTTATTTTTTAGAATTTGACGTCAAAGTTGTCACCAAAATTAAAAAAAAAAAAAAAAACACTTCAGATTGCATACCATCGGGATATAAATTTGTCAATAAACTGACATTTACGTTAGTCTCTCTGAAATGCGTGTTAAAACATTCACATATTTTTAAACAAGGCATTCAGCTAACTTTGTCACACTTACAACTTAGGTACATTATGTATTTAAAAAAAAGAAAGCGTACGTGACGTTGAGCCACTGCAGTCAGTCATTGTAAAAACATACCAATCTTTGTGGTTACATACCAACATAAGTACGGAAAAAAAATAAAATGTCAGTACGATAAGTGATCTGCAGCAGAATCATTGTCCAAACGCCCAGACGCATTGCAGCTCAAGACAATCTGTAGTCCTTGGCAAGGGTAAAAGCCTACAAACAATGTACCAGTGAGTGATACACGTTGTGCTCAGATATAATTGACAATCTATAGACTTATACACAGTGTATCCTGTATATATCCGTTATTGGAAGAATCGTCTTCGTGTTGATACATTTTCCGTCCACTGCAATGCTCACTCTGCAAACCTAACATAGTGTATCTGTCTTAGCGTTCTTTACAACTATCTGTGATCTGCTGTGCTAGCTACATAGTGGTCCAGGTTTTCATTGGAACTATTATACAACTGTGACCTATATGTGAACCCATGGAATATCCACATGACATTAATCAAAAGATAAGACCTTATCAGATATGTCTCACCAACTATGATACACGTTTCATTACCATAATTGTTATATCAGCATCATGGTTGATAATAGAGAAACGTCTTACCGTAATCACTGTTCGTACAAACAGTCAATATGCAGAAATTGTTACCACTACAAAATAAGTTACTGACACAATGCATCAACATTTATACACTACATAAACACATTGATAAGAAGAGTCAATATAGCAGGTGCGTAAGTATACAAAGGGTGTTGAGCATGCTGAAGGAGAGGCTAGAATAGTTTAAGTTACTCATGATAGTTAGATAGAGTTGTTTGTGTATAGAAAATATTTATCAACAAGTGTTGGTTAAGCTTCAGGATTTCTTACTTTATTTATTCCTTTTTTACCAGCTAAAAGTATCATTTATTAATAAATTGAACAACTTGAAGCATCCGACAGACAAAAGGAAGGGGCCAAGAAGGAATCCTGCAGTACACCAGTTGAACTCTTCAGGTTTATGCCTATGTGTCGAAAGTTAAGTGTCATGTAAAATATCAATTGACTAATAACATGTAATAATATTCTACGTTTTTCATGTGTGCCTGGACAATTTTCTTTTGTGTGGCCAGAGCCACCTCGACGAATTGCGAAGTCGTAGTGTGTACACGCCAATTTTGTGAACACCCAAGGAAAAGGATACTTGCTTTGCATCAAAGATGATGGTGGCTGTATTTATCATTTATTACTTTTTGTGATACACATGCGACTTTTGAAAATGGTTTTGGGAGTTTTTACTATTAGCCATCCTGGAAAATAAGGGTTGGAGAATAACTGGAAATTATAACGTAGCTACCACAGTGGTGTCATAATTGAGCCAATCAGATGCTTGTTCAATGTTTCGAATGCTGGAGAAGTTTTTAAAATTCACACTTAACTGCAATTTAAAACCCATTTAATATTATAAAACGGTACTTTTTACAAGACCAAATAAAACCAAAATAAAACCAAAATTTTAAACCAGTAGTAATGATTCACATATTATCGTTTAGCGAAACTTACAACGCATTACAATGATTGAGAAAAGTTTACGGGGTGCTAGTAACGATTTTATGATTTATAAAATTTTTTTGGAAAAATAGTGCGATTTACTTTTAAACATTCCTTAAGGTAAACAGAAATAAAATTAACTAACTCTATTTCTACCAGATTTTTTAAATAACTTAACTATATTAAACAAATGTTGACTGAAAAAATGTACATGAGAGGGCTAAGATTTTCTGAGTACACTACTGCTTGTGAAATAATTACATTACCATTATTCCATTACTGAAACGACTTAAGATAGGTGAGTGTTGTTAATGTGCTACGTGGTTCTAAATTGAACTAAACAAGACCGTACAACTGAAAGTCGATTATCAGTGAGTTCTGTAAGGATCTGAAGAATATTGCAAACGTGTTAACTGAAAAATAGTAATACTTTGAGAGATCAGTATTTCAGATTTACATCTTTACTTACCGTTTCACGTAAAACTGTTTACGTAACCCAACCACGAATTCAGAATAAATACTCACCCAGAAAACTAGAAATACTCAAGACTTAAAATCTTTGGAAATCGGCTGAAGAAAAAATAACGCGACTGAAACATCGTACCAAACGCAGAAATTTCGTCAACAACGAGTACTCGCTATGCTTCCTAAGTAGAAATTTTGTTTTTACGCTTTTTAGGCTTGGTCGACAAATTCCGTTGTCGCGATTAAATTGCTGATGGAACAGTAACTGAACTATAAGTGTACAGAATAAGTGTCCAAAGTAGGTACACAAAAGTAAGTACCCATTACAATGTTATGTGTGCCTCAATAGTTTCAACTCATCAGGTTATGTGATCTGTGTAGCACTTTTTTAAAGAATGCATGACCAAAGCGCGATAATAAATGGTAAAGCCACTGAAAATTCACCACAAGTGATATTATCAGATATTTTTTCAGTTTGTTTTTAATACAAACTGAATCATTTTTTCCCTAATCATGAGTCGCATTCCGAACTGAAAAAAAAAACACCAAGCACTTTCACAAAGTGCTTACATAAACTTAGGAAAGCAATGACAGATTGAAAAAAAATTTTCTGCCCCCCCCCCCCATACGTAAACTATGCTTGTATTGTTATTTGTCATGGGCATTGTCATTTTGTCAAAACAAACTGGTATGCCTATGACAAATACCATACAAGTCTAGTTTAGGTATGGGGACCTACATCTCTTTTTTTTTTCCCCAATCGGTCGTTGCTTTGCTAAGTTGGCGTAAACACCTCGTGGAAGTGCTCGGTGGTTTTTTCATCTCGGAATACTACTCGTGATAAGTGATAAATGATCGGCATTAAACTATGCTCTTTGGTGCTATGCCACTGATAATTTACCACACATTACCGATAAAATTTTCGTTTTAATCTCTCCATCTTGCTTTGCAGTTTGGTATTCCCATTGACGGTACCAATCATGTAACTCGAAAATTATTTTTAAATGTAGATAACCTTTCCCAACTACTCATTACATTCCAAAGCTTAAGAGAAAATCTTGCACAAGTGCTGGGTGTTTTTTTTCAGTTCAAAATGTAACTCGTTAAAGAGAATGATTATCAAGATTAAACCAGGGTCTTATGGTATTATTACCGTAAATTAACCACATTTCAGGGGCTTAAGGTCACGCCGTACGTTATGCCTTAACTTATCCATTCAAACAGTGCAGAAATGTAAGATACTGACACTCGCAGACTTGAGTTTAGCCATTTTACCGGAAATAACGCTACAGCAAACATGCGAAATACAAGCAACCTTTTGCTTCACAAACTGACTCAGATGCTAATAAAAATTCATGTATGCACCAAAAGCGAAGACAACAAGATCCATATCTGATTGGCTCAACTAAGAATACTGCAGTCGGGTCCATTTAGTCCTGACATAAGGGAGGAGGTAGGAGGGGATTGGGAAACAGACGTTAATGCACCTTTTTAGAAAATATTACCAAATAATACTATTAGCGGTAAATGCTTAAGCTCATTGGCGACCTATACCATCTTCAAAGCATGTATTGATCGTTTCACTGATCAAGGTCGAGTGCAGTTGTCTTGTAGCATCTTCATTTTGTGTTTAGTAGCCTATACTTGACAATTCATGCCTACGTGTTTCCTAGCATTTGCAACTTCAAGAAATAATGCCGGGTGTTTGATTTGGGCCCCACTAACGCAAAAGTATAATTCTACCCTAATATGTGGAACTATTCCAATATCTTTGGTTAAAGACTTTGTGGCAATGTCAGGTTTACTGCAAGTACCAGGCAATGACGCCTACCTGGCTACCAGCAGAGAAGTATAATTCTACCATAGCATGCGAAACTGTTCA
>JAHWFP010007397.1:0-12777 GCA_023313725.1 Lithobius niger
TTCAAATTTTCACGTTTTTTTCACTCAGGGGCTGTTTTGCTTGTTTTTCTATAACAATTTGTAGGCAAAATCCAAAATTTCACATTTTTTCACCAATTTGGTGCAATTTCTCACATTTTTTCACACTTTTACTGGAGAGCTCAAATTTTCACATTTCTTCACATTTTTCGCTCAGAGGTTGTTTTGCTTGTTTTTCTCTTTCCCCGACAATTTGTAGTCAAAATCCAAAATTTCACATTTTTTCACCGATTTTTGTAAATTTTTCACATTTTTTCACGCTTTTACTGGAGAGCTCACATTTTCACATTTATTCCCTTTTTTTGCTCAGGGGTTGTTTGGCTTGTTTTTCTCTTTCCCTGACAATTTTTAGGCAAAATCAAAATTCCACATTTTTTGACCAATTTGTGTAGATTTTTCACATTTTTTCACGCTTTTACTAGAGAGCTCACATTTTCACATTTATTCACATTTTTTTCATTCTGTGGCATCCCTGCTTTGTTTCCTCTTTACCCGGCAATTTTTAGGATTCAACGTTAAGCGACATCGTCTTTAAAAATTTGTCTGTCGAAAACAAAATATAAGTTGGGCTACAGCTGGTAAAATATTTTCGCCTTTCTGCGTGAACGAAAATCTTACCGCGGCCTTTCCACGCTGACGAGCTTCACCCCGAGAAGTGCGAGTTGGCATTCGGAAAGAAAAAGTTTTGAAACATTATTTTTTTATTCCTTTTACACGACTAGGAACATTGCACAGGATCTGAAAGGTTTCTGTGTATACTTAACTGCAAGAAGTTTTTTTTTCCAGCGTTACGTCTGGCAATTTCTTTTCTTTGTGGGGTTTTTAAGTTCCAACGACTTCTTGGTACGTAATGTGGTTCCTGACTGCAAAAAAATAATTTTAAATAAGAAATGGTAAGACAGAGGGTTGAAACTTCATGACAAGGTTGCTGCGGTGCATCAAATTCATGAAGTCGAGCATGAATTTCTTAAAATTTTCTGTGGATGTCCTGAGACGACAGGGGCAACTTACACTTTTCCTGAGGATTTTTTTCTTTGTGTTTTACATTTTTTATTCCCTCTGTGCACCACTTACTCATGCGCTTTTGCCGTACGTACTAGTTACTATATTTTCTACAAGCTTAGGTAAATTTGCTTGTTGGTATAATATTAAGTTTTACTGTTATGGCCAACTATTAATTCGGTTTTAAACGTATAATTGGCTTGGGAATTAAGGCTTATTTATTTACGCCGTTTTGTTTAAAATTGTACGAAAGGTTCTCGTTGTCTTGAGAATATCTCCAGACTCCCAATTCTTTAGGGAAGGATTCTTAAGTTTAAAATGTAAATTTAATTTATTCTTCGCTTGGCGTACGGTCCACTGCTCACGAAAACTCGAAGTCAACTTGGTAGGGTTTGATGTTTACTGAATTTTGCAAAAGTCTAATAAAATATTTAATAAATGTAAAATTAATGAAACGTCAACCAGCAAGTGACTTTATTTAGACGCGAAAGTAGAAGGATAAATTAAAATTTGGACGTAAGGCCGGAGATGGAAGATTGATGCCTCGAATTCTATTAGGTCGTTCACGACGTTTATTGGCAGCCTAATAAATTTGCTTTGAGGGAAAAGTTTTCATAATGTGATGGCGTTTTGCTTAGATTACCACGGCTTTTATGTTGTCGACATACAGATTGTGCTTGCGCTTTTCTCTTTTAAGGCAAGGTTGCGCAACCACTCTTGAATATAATCGCGATGGCAAAAGTGTCATTGTCATGGCAACAATGCTTCCGGATTAGCTAAATCCGACATCGTTTGAGTGACTGCTTGCAGTCTTATAATCCGTGACAATAAGGTAAGGAATTCCACCTGACGATACAAATTTCCCAGTCGCTTCTGAACTCGCGTTAATGACCATTTTTGTTGCGAGTCGACAGAGCTAAAACTTCCGCCATGTTGGAATTTCAGATCATTTCTAGCTTCTAGCTGCAAGAATGCAACGGCGAGTTGGTGCGTGAACGCACCCTTGCGCCTGAAATAGAGGCAACAGCGTGCGTAGTCCCCCCTCCCCCCCCCCCCCCCCCCGAGAAAACAGGGACAACATTTTGGCAAAAGGGTACAATCGGTTTTGGGAGTAGATATTTTTAAGTGCGTACCTTTTAGGCCCTGCAAAGTTGGATTGATGGTGTCAAAAGGTATGTTCAGTGAGCAGGGCCCCCACAACGGGTGGGGGGGGGGGGGGGGCAGGTAGACCCACTATACCCGGGTCCGGCCACTTGTGAGTTTTGATGACTATGAACAATGTACTCGATTTGTGCGTATTGTGAGCTTTTTTAATACTCCTAACAACCAACAAATCGAATCTAACGGGAACGAGCACGGAGCAGGAGCACTGTAGTGCAAGCCTGTCAGCTTGTTAGGCAGATAAGTCTTCAAACGTAAGCAGCTTGGATTAAGGAATGAACTGAGCCGTTAAGCACAATTGTGGTCGACGAGTATTATAACATAGTGTAACCGTTTTACGATTTCAGTCGGGGGAGGGGGGGGGGCGCTGTTGTAGCTAGTCCCAGGCCCCTAACTCTGATGTGGGGGCCCTGCCAGTGAGCGTTTTCGGTAATTTTGCCAAAACAGCAACAAATTAAACAAGAAGGGCAGTTTTATAAACGGCAAGGGGCTATGCCCACTCGCCCGCCCCCCCCCCCCTCCCATCCGGTATATGCCTCCAAATTTTTTTCCTGGATTCTATGCCGGTCTAGCTGGTTTCCGCATACGTGAGAGAAATACTTTACTAGGCAGCATGAATTGAAAAGGGCAGCTGACGGTCGGGGGGGGGCCCCCCCGGTGAAAACCGTTTGTGTCTATCTGAACTCATTAATTTTTAATTGATTAGTTTTTGAGTGAGAATATTAACCAGTGCTGACCCTCCACCCTCATTTGTCTGAATTTTGCAATTTTCTGTTTCGTTGGCGGGCGACAGCAAGCAAAACGACAATGTTGGCGTGCAAAGACAGAAGAAAAAAAAACAGGACCCGAACAAACATGATTTAGGAGGAGAATATGAATCAGGCAACTTTGACGGTTTTATTGCATCTGCAGTGCGTTTTGTTGTTACGAAAAAGCAATATTTGAAAACATAAATAAATCCATTCCTACGATAGGTTCTTGAAAACTTGTCTGCGCGTCACTCTCGGTAATGACAAAATACTTGAACGATAATGACAAATACTTGAACTGTAATGACAAATACTTGAGCGCTAATAACAAGTGTTTAAACGATTAAATATATAAATCACTGACTTGGCGCAGATGAATGGGAAAAATAATCACTGAATATCGACATGCAAAGGCTAACACTCCGATCGGTACAGGACACATTTTCCATTTTATGAGAATTTCAGTTTAAAGCATTTACAAGGTTCCAACCAGTCATGAGAACCTTGAAAACCTGAAAAACTCAGCGAATTTAAGCTACATTTGAAACTCTTGAAAAACTCACGGGGATCTTTCCGATTTTTCACGAAAAACCTGGAAAACTCAGGAAAAAAACAAAGCTACACTTTTAGGCCAAGTCCTAAGTGCATTAAGCACATTTTGTTACATCATTGGGGTGAAATAAAATTTATCCTTGTTACTTCTGTGTATACACTGACAAATTCATTAAATCGGCTACTCTTTTTGCACTAAGTGAGCTCTAATAATGTGTGGAAAAATGACCTTCCTGAAATTTCGGTAAGCAGCCTGTAAATTGACCTCAACAACTCTGGAAAACCGGTAAAACTCAGGAAATTTATTTCAGTACTAGTTGTAAAGCCCGTCATGAAGACGAGCGGGCGAATGTAGGAGTACACCTGCCTTATAATAGTAAAATGTGTTATTTAAGTACCATAACGCAGGTTCTTGAAGATGGGTAATTACGCTAGGGTGGCTTCGCTCTCTCAATCCATGTATCCTGTGGTTCATTTCACCGCCCTTCATTCATTTCCATAACCCGGGAACAGACGGCGTCTTTCACGTTCTGTTGCCTGGTCTTTTTTTTTGGGCACTGAATCTGACTGAGCATTTTTATGTCTTTTAATGCCCGTAGTAGGTTTGAATCAGTAGTTGGCCTCTCCTTCCACCATTATAACCCCTCCACCTTTTCCCCCCCCCCCCCCCCCCCCCATAGCTTCTCCCTCCTCCTTTCATTTTTGTACTGAATCCATGCCTTTTCTTGGGCCTTTTCGTGACTATGTATCATCGATAGCAGTCATAGCAGTCATCCTCCGACATACATTTTTTTTCCTTCTCACTCAAGCCCGATTACGTTGCTTCATGAAACATCTATATATATAATTACATAAGATCCGCAACGCAGCGGTCAGCAGGGCAGCAGCAGCACAGCAGCATGCAGGACATACGATGCCTTCTCCGCCATCTGCCGACGGAACGGCAAATTAAAAGAGTAGCAGCCAAGGCCCGCTGAGATAGTAGCTGCGCCCGGCACGCAACGGCCAGCAGCGCGAACATACGATGCCATCTACCGACCGATCGGCAAATTAAATGAGGGGGGTGGAGCGAGTCGACGTGGAATGACCGTGCAAAGCGAGCGACTCCGCTAGTCGAGAAGATATTATGATTGCTTTGTCCACGATACCTTACTTCATTTAGTGTGGCGGCGACTTGAATTCACTGGTTTCGGTGCATGTGCATGTTTGTTTTCAGCATTATTGTTAGACCATTGCTTCAGCATTGTTTCCTTCTATAAATTCTTTTTCTTGATGTTTCTTAGGGAAAAGGTATTGTTGTTTTTAGCATTGTTAAAGCATTGTTTGCTGTGCGTGGGCGAAAAGGTGGCAACTACCGTTTTATGGGTTAAAATTTTGATGGGAACCCTGATTTAGATCGTGATATGATTACTGATAAAGGATTTTTTTTGGGGATTAAAACGCATGGGAGCTAGCTGACGAGTGCGTCAAAGTTCTAGTTTAAACTCTTTAAAGGTAAGGTTTTGAATTAAAATTCCCAAGAATGGCTTTCATTACTTTTTAAAATAAGAATTTTGCCCACTTCCCTGACTTGCTCCTATGCCTAACTGGGTTCTAGCCGTCTGAACTTATATTTAAAAATGTTAAACATTAATATTAAAAGTAGAATTAAAAAAAAAAAACAGCTCGTGTATATGATTTTTTTAGGTGGGGAGATAGGGTGAAAAAATTTTACAAGCGTGAGGGGGGAGGGAGGGAGTGCAGTATGAGGTAGTTATTCCATTGGTATAACTCCGTGAACAACAAATTATACAGGTGCACCGACAACGCTGAAGGAAGAACTAAAGGAGGATACTCGCTTGGCTTCACGTCGCAACGTCACTCGTTGCTAGGCAACACGTCAAGCGTCAGGCCAAAGCCCGGTTCCAAGCGCTGCTTTGAACGCGTTGGAAAATTTCATATTTGAAGCGCGTCGTTGGCGCTACGCCCGAGATGCAGCCAATAGGAAGACCACTGTACCGCAGGCAAGCCGTATATCTGTAATGGATACACACAGAGCATTAACCAACACGTAATTATTTGCTTTAGCAGCTTCGCCCAATAATCAACAAAATCAACACGTCGTGAAGATTCACAAAGAATTGGGGGCGTCGGACGAAAGTCTAACTGGAAAATCGTCTAATGGGATAATTATCTAATATCTCCTACATAAAAAATATGGAATATCATCTAACCGGAATATCGTATAATGGAAAATAAATCATCTAAACGGATTGTTGTATAATGGATAATCGTATAATGGATAAAAGTCTAACTGGACAATAATATACCTGCGATTTCTGATGTTATATGTATAGCCGCAGTGAGCGCAGCAGCGCGAGCGAGGCAGGGACATTAGATGATTTTCCATTATACGAATTTCGTGTAAGACGATTTTCCATTATATGAAGTTTGTGTTAGACGATTTTCCATTATACGAATTTCGTGTTAGACGATTTTTCATTATACTGTTATACTGTATAAGTTTTTCCAGTTATGTGATTTTTCAGTTAGACGATTACCGCTCTCCCCCGAAGCGGGCATAATCCTTTTTTAAACCCCTTTCGTGCAGCCCCTCTTTTACCATACGAGCGGAATGGGGAAATTAACCACAATGCTTTCAAAGGGTTTCAAAGGGTTTAACGAGCGTTAACCACTCCTGGTCATCTGCCCGAAGCGCACATGTTTTCAGTTCTGTTAACCACAATTACCGCTTACAATGCCTTAATGGTCCGTATCTTCATATTATTGTTTGAGATCGTACAGGCGGTCAACAAAACACAGTTCAACAACATCAAACAGGAGTTGACATCAGCCGTCGTGTTTGTGGACAAAGAGGCGTTTGCAGCGTTGGTGTTTAGGCTACAGATCCAAGTTTCAACGCGTCAACGCTCTCCAAGACCAACGCTGCAAACGACCAAGCCAAGCTCGCAACGCTTCTAAAGTTTTAGTGAGTATCCGCCTTTAGATTGCTTTACGTCAGGTCTCCTCATAAAGCATTTACGAAAAAATGGACAAAAAAGGCTCTTGAATATTGAGACAACACTAAGCGAAAACTGAGAAATAACCAAGGGTGAAACAAAACCCCCGGGTGAAGCCGGGTATGACTGCTAGTTAGTTTTAATAAAATGTCAAAAGCCCTAGTTTCGTAAATATTGTAGGCGGGTGTGTACTTTAAATTCCCGTGAGTTTGACAACTGAAGTTAATAATGCAGTGAAAAACTGTTTCATTGCCGAAATAGATAGCCATTTTTCCCCACCCTAAAAAAAACACCATTACCACCAGTCGATCAGAAATTGTTGAGTTGAATGGGTTTTTCTGTACCGTTTTTTTTTTTTGTTCGTCCGTCCGTCTCCCCAGACCCATCTGTCCGCAACTTCAAATCGCCAAATCCAGCTCCCTCTTCCTCTTCGAATGTCACGTGACCACGTGCCCTTCAATTGATTGGCCAGGTCATACCCTCCCATGGATTGGTTGTTGAAACGGAAGCTTCTGTCGATGCCAATTCGGATTTTATTTCCGCCCTGCACTATCGCCCTTCCCCGGTCGTCTTTCCGCGTTTTCCTTTGTTACCATTCCATGACGTACGTAACACGTCGTGAAAACAGTATCGTAATTTAAACGGAATTAATCGAAACGGAATTATCATATCCCACGGAATAAGTCCTTAATTGCCACATTTACAAGTTAGATTTGCATTCCGTTCGATGAACTCAACATTTGAACTCGTAGTCAATGTATTGCAAGCTCGGAATGCATTCATTTTCCATCTGTAATAACTGGAACTAAGATGCATTATTTATTTATTTTTTTACCATTTTTAAAGAATTAAATTTACGAATGGCTGAACTTACGATGTCAAGATACTTCTTGATAAATCCTGCCCAGTCTGTTTAGTGGACATGCACTCTGATACCGAAACAGTAATTAGTGGTGGCCCACAGGGCAGTGTCCTGGGGCCATTGCTTTTTATCTTACACTTGAACGACTTAACTACAAAATAAGGTGATGCAATTCTACAAAAAAAATGGCTGAGGACGTGAAATTGTATTCGCAAATATGGATTACTTCTGCAGCAATGGATCCTTTAACATGGTCGTCTGCTGATGGGCAACTGCCTATCACGCTCAAGAAATGTACCATATTTTTTGATCGCTTTTGATCCGTAAAGTTTGGTATCGGTTCACCCATAGGTCCTTCCCACATTTCCCTTTGTTACAGCAATAAAGTTTTCAGTTTATTTATACTTGTTATGTTATGCTGTGTTATGTTAATTGAAACTATGGGTACAGTCTTGAATTTCGTTTATTTGCCTGTTCGCGGATGAAAGCGAAACCTGAAACTTTTTCTCAGATGTTTGTTGTTTTCGTTTTTGCTTCGGCCGCTTCCGTAGTGGCTAGGGAGTCCTTCTACAAGTCTACTAGTCCCGGGCAACACGCAAACTGGAAACTGGACAACACAAAACTTTACCTTTCGTGTGTTCACGGTTATAACTATAGTATTCCGTAGCAGAATGAGTGTCGATCGCTTAATTTGTATCGCGTTTTCCCCAACGTTCACTTCATTTCTATGTTATCTCTCGTTTGGTTTTAATATGGTGTCCGAGAACTCAAATTTTACCCATAAATGAAAAACTTGTAAAAGGTTCATTAGCAGATGATAAAGTCAACGTCGTGTTATTTAGACAGAACGCGGTTTTTGTTGGTTTGGCCTCAAATATGGTCACACAACTCGTTAGTTCCAGCTTCGTTGCTGGTCCAGAGATTATGTTGTGTAACGGTAGCCATGATGGTTATATATAGTGACATAACTTGCGGTTAAGCTTGCTTCCGTTTTCCGCTTGTAGATCAGCGCCATCCTGCGGTAAGAGAAGTTCTTCGTTATTCAAGAGCGCTGTTACGTTTGTCTTCTCCGCTTCTATAACCCGTGTGCATTATTGTACGTTGTATGAACCTTTAACCCACAGAAGCCGAGTAAAAGAAATCGACAAATTGTGCTTAATGTTACCGATTTTGGATTTCACAAGCGTTGAATCGGGGAAGTTTGGCCTGAATTGAAACATTTGTTGTTGAACTAAATAAATACAAGGATTTTGGTTTTTCCGGTCTTGTTTACAGATAGAAAACCTCGGTTTTTAAGAATTTGACGGTATAAAATGCGTGTGGCGAGCAATAACGTCCACAGACCAGGTTTGTATTTTTCGGCACCGTCTTTTTTTTAGCTGTTTTTTACCGTTTTTTTCCCTTTCCTGTCCTTCTTTTTGCCCTTATTACGTCATTGGGTTTTTTTTCTCGCTGCAGCACCCGTATTCATCGGTTCTGAAGCAAAACAGGGCATATTTTGTGTTATGAAAAGGCCATAAAGGGCACTTTTCTCGAAAAGGGCAGAGGAAACACCTCCCCCCACCCCTCTGTGCACACCACTGATGGCGCGAGTTTATGGTCGTAAAGCTTCTTTACTGTCATTTCCGGATTCGCTACGCACTTTTATTATCATACCGGTATATATAATGTATTTATCTTGTGCCGAACCATAGGCGAGGGGCTATTTCGCTTACGATGAATCATGGGCGAACACTGACAACCAATCCTAACGAAGCAACACGAAGCACGTGGCGACATCTCTTGTCGACACCAAACAACACCAACGCAGGGATCTATACCATAGTACCGGCCGAATCTTGGATGAAAAATAGCATACAAGACTGTATTGGACAACATGGCCGCCGTTGATGCGATTGATTTGTCTTGTTGCCGCTTTTTATCAACCGAGGGCGACACCTTCCGTACGAAAATGCTGCCTTCCTTGAAACACTTTCAGGATAAACGAACAAGTCGCTATTTACGGAAGAGCTACGTGCAGTCGAGACATTTAATAGTTTTGTGGAAAAAATACGGAAATTTATTTATTTGTACGTGTAAGCCATTTTCTGGGTGATTACTTGGATTTAGTTAGTGAATTACTACGATTTTTGTCAGTTGCCGCCATTTAGCAGTAGATGGCGGGACTTGCCATACAAAAATTCACCGATGCGATTTGCTTGGCTATTTCCCAAACAGACCTGGAAGAAATGAAATAGGCCAATCGTTGCGGCCATTTTGTCTACCCCTCTAATATTGTTGTAGGTCGGACCTGATAATTTATTGACCATGACCAGAACCAATGCAACCTACGAGGCTGCCTCAAAGGCGAATCCTGCTTAAATATGTTTAGATGTGTACTTGCAGGCTCCGTTCCTACTTATTTTACGTATAGCAAATTTGTTGAAAGCACTTCGGCGCCAAAGTTTTGAGCAGCGAAGTCTTCACGCGGGTGTGTGGTGAGTGCATGGCTGGGGGCGATAACTACCAAAAACGGCAAACACCAAATTCATCATTGCAAGGCCAACTAAGATAAAACTTGCTGTTCACCTCCGCAGGTTGCGACAGTAAACGGAGTGTGAAGCCGAGTATTCTTCTAATGACTCGTTTAATATGCCAGCCCAATTTGGTCGTTTCACTCGTCATGAGATATTGATGGCTTCGATGATATAACATGGCATCCTATTAGACCGTTGTATGTTACACGAGGAACAGATAGTGTTGTTTACTTTGGTTGCATACAGACAAAACTACTTGCGTATTGTCGAATTAAATAACACGCTCACACAGTCACCTCAAGATACCGCCACACAGTATTACTAGTTTCAAATGTATTTCTCTTACAGTACGGTAGTAGTGACAATCAAGGTGCTGTAAGGTTGTTCATTCACCAAGGTTCGTGTTTGCATTTTTTCTTCTCTGCAGTTTCTCCCATTTTGGGCGGAATTTCTTTCCCCGGCACTAGTCTCTCTTCTCCCCGATCTTTCTTTGACTTGCTGCGTTGTGTATCGATTGGAAATGGGTGGAAAAGAAAATTTGTGGAAGGAAGTTGGGGGACTTAAGAGGTGAGAAGGTTAGAATGGGAAGAAAAGCGAGCTTGGTAGAGGTATACTTAACTGTTTCATAACTTACGATCCATTTAATAATGCTACGATTGGCTGGAAGTTCATGTCGAACTTTTTTGTGTGCCGCGAAGATTGTACATCCAACTGATATAAAGCACCAACTCGCTGACAACTTTCACACAGCACCAGCTAGAGGGTTCGACCCTTTGAGTGAGCATTATAGCATTCGATTCAAATACAATCAATATCTCACGAAGAGTGAAGCGACCAAACCGGCTTTCATAGTAAACGAGTCATTAGAAGAATAAACTCGGCATCAACTTTAGCTAACCCTTTCGGCCCACACATTTTAATGAACCCTCCCCTCCCCTTCGTTCTTAACAAAACTGGACAAACTCTACAGTTCTACAATCCTAAAGGTTTGTAGAAAAAAAACAACACATGTACAGTGCATCAGATGGAGGAAAGTATCTAAATGTTGGAGTCTGCGTTATACGATTGGATTCTAGCCTTCTTTGAGATGCAAATATCCAGCCTCTTTCGAGGAAATTGAAAGCCATTTATAGCAAGGCGCCTAACTTGGGTTTCTCCTTCCCGCCTTTTTTGCCCTCCCCCCCCCCTCCCCCTTTTCGGGGTCTCACAGGGAATCGACCCAAGGACTCGAGAGACCAGATCCCCATCTAATCAACCCAAATGGATTTCCATGTTTTTCGCGGATCTGAAAGTGCCTCAGATTGCGTTTGTGAAATGGTTCGAGATTCTTGTGCTCGCTGAGGCTGAGGATTATTAGCAGTGTCGTGGATGGGGGAAAACGGGATTTCTATTATTGCATTATGTTTAAGGGAATAAATACAGTCGTCGCCTTTTCGTTAATTTCCAGGCTTATACCCTACGCGGGTATCTGTGAATAAGTCAGAAATGTGGAGAATGAGAATAGCTCGCCAAGGAAACATCGTGGAGAAGTGTACAGGGTGGGGCAAAAGTATCGACCCTGTAGAGTTTACACCGCGTGATTTAGTTTAGCCACCAAACAACCATCGATCGTTGGTCACCACGAATGGGGCTACAAATTAAGATCATTACGGTGTGCCCCCCGGCCCTGCCCGCCTTAAATAAATTTTCTACGTCTTCTATACAGTTCCGCCACTTCAGAATATGTTGAGGCGCACACCTCTATCACAGACTGCATGCAACAGCGATGTCTATTTTAATATAGTCTAAAAGCAGCAACCATCACTATAGCCGGTTAAAAATGTGTGAGCCTTTAGGCCTGTTTTAGATTTTAGACGCGATTGTCTGTCTATAATTTAATTTTAGGCCTAATTTATATATGCCGTTTTCATTTCGTAAGTAGAATTGGGTTCGAGAGTAGACCGATTCATTTACGCAACACGGCGTCGAGATTTTTTTTTAATGAAGCTAATGTGTGTCGTTAACGAAATCCTCTTGTTTTTTTTTTTACCGTTAGTGTCTTCCTGTAGTGGTTAAATGCGACGATTCAATGTTATTATTTCGTTGAGTGACATCGAGAAAGCCTATTAGCTATAAGAAAGCAACGATGTTTTAGTTTGCCGTGTTTTTTAAAGTCCACTTGACCACCACTGGCAAAAGCGATGAACGGATGGACAAATCAACTTATTTGCTCTTTAGATCTGGACTGACCGTATAACGTTAAAGCAGTTCTACTCAACCTAGAAGCCTTAGCACGAGCTCAGCTCATAAATTTCCGGTTCCGAAGAGCGCTTAAGGATGGACAATGATCCACGGTCGCTGTCCGAGGTATCATTCATTGGTGGGGGAAGGCGCGTTCGGTCACTCCTTCCCCCAAAGCGATTCAACCGGGCAAACCAAACCGCCGGTTCCAGCCACGCGCAACGCCTCGTGCGGTGGTAACGAGAGTGTCGGCTATCTATTGGCCAAATGAGCAACCTCGAACCAGAGGACAATTACACGGCCGGCCTGCGAACACGCAGATAATGGCCGAGATGAGCCTCCCCTCCGAACTAAGGGGTCAAGGGCTGATGACCGGATACACTAAAGCCCCATTCTGTACATCCGCCGCAACCAACTGGCTCCTGAAAAGGAGCTTCCGCCGTGAGGTTTAGATTTGTGTAGTTGGTTGGTTAGACGTGCTGGACTTGTATGGAGTGACGAATGAATACAAAATGGGGTTGGGTGGAGGGGAGGCGGGAAGGGAGTAGGAAACAAGGAATCAATAAGTTATGAAAATATTACAAATCAACCACCAATTCGTTGTCGCATTGCAGGGTTCTTAGTATATTACTGTACCCCATTGGCTGAAATTTTGAAGCTGGTATGTTATACACTGTGGCGTACGTGGAGTGGGGAGA
>JAHWFP010007398.1:0-29346 GCA_023313725.1 Lithobius niger
TGCTAAAAAAAAAAAGCAGCAGGGGGATTGAGTTAAAAAAAAAAAAAAGAAAACAAGGATACCAACATAAAATATCACTACGGTATAGGGAGCGATCACAAATTACGTAACACTTGGAGGAAGGAGAGGAATGGATGACCGTTTCGCCGAATCCCGTTTCGCCGAATTTTCTTAATGGTAATCTTCGCCGAAACAGAATTCCCGTTTCACCGAATCATAATTTTTTTTTACGAATTATGTGCCTCGCTCGCACTGCCGCGCTAGCTGCGACGAAACATAACACTAGAAAGCGCAACTAATCACAAATTCCTTCCAATGAGAAATGCATCTTTAACTTTTCCAACGTCTAATTTGTATAGAATAATTTGATTCGGTGAAACGGGATTCGGCAAAGCGGGAATTTGTCTTTCGCCGAATTATAATCAGAGCTGGATTTTCGGCGAAACGGGAATCGGCGAAACGGGTTTAAACCGGGAGGAGGGCCTGAGGGATTTGAGCAAATGTGTTACCTACCATCTGATATGATGGTGCAGGTGAGGAGTATGAGGAAGTGTTACGTAACACACCAATTTTCGCAAATTTTTTTCAAAACTTTTTCCTTTTTCTTTACTTTTAATTACATTATTTTAGCTAAACTGTTTTCTAACTTCTGTTTATGACTTAATTTTTTTTTCAAAATTACCTGTCATTACGACGCAAGGCACAGCTTACACAGCTTTTACAGCTTATAAAAACGAATTCATCCAAAACAATAAACTGTAGAATAGGGGGAAGGGAGGGGGGAGATGAGGCTTAATGGCGCGTCGACGGCTTGGTCATTAGCGCCAACCTCAGTCACAGTGCAGTGCAGTGCAGTGTAGGGGGAAGGGGAGGAAGTTGGAGGTTGGGGGGGGGGGTCATGCCAAGTGTTAGACTAGTGTTACAAAAGGGGCTGGGGGTGTAAATTGTTAGAAAAGCGTAATGTTTACAGTACTGTGTAAGGGGAATCTTCTTATAGCACGCTAAACAAAAGTTAGAACTTAGGATGGTTTTATTCGGTGAAAGTGAAAGGCTTAAAGCAATCCTTTTGGAGTGGGATTTAAAAAATGCAGATAAATATAAAAAACATTAAGAAAAAATTACAAAGTTAGGAAGAAAAAAACGTGAACAATCCACAGAAAACAAAAAAGAAACAATCCAACACTGCCAAAAGAAACGGGGAAAGTAAAAATTTTTGACATGATACAAGTAAATTAAAATTCGAAAAGTTAACTCACAATACTGAACATATTTGCTAAGTAAGTTGGGTTTTGATCAAGTAGCCACTTAAACAAATGTTTTTTAAACGATGACATCACTTTAGTACGTTTCATATAAGACTTACTACCCAGATAGTAAACTTCATTGTGAAGTGTTTCCTTATCGACTTTAGGTTGTACAACGTATAAACAGAAGTCGTTCCTATAGTATCGCAATCAGTAACGTGAATGGAGAAGCGAGTACCGTTTTTACGAAAATTAATTAGAGTTCTGTAAACGTACAAATGTCGGACTGGCTGAATATGTAGCTGTTGAAAGATAGGGAAGGAGTTCCATTGAAGAGGTTGATTCTTTGCAAATAACACGGTTAAGAACACGAACCCAAGTGAAGCTCGTTCGTAGCATCGAAACCTTTATTAAACCTCCCGTCGGCACCCGAATCTTACAAAAAAAACCAACGATTTCGTTTGACTCTAAAGGAAAGGAGATACGAATTGGACAGAAGTGTAAAAAAAAAAAAAAGGAAACTACGCTACGGTTACTTGGTTTTTACCACGGAAACAGGGAAAAACCATCGCTTGGCTCTTAGTGAAAGCAATGAAAAACGATTGTTGACCTAGAAAGTCAGAGTTGCTGACTCAGCTAATGGTCCGGTTAAATGACTGCCTTTTTTTCTTTTTTTTTTTGCTGATGCCAATACCTCGCCGATTATTACAAAAATGAGATTAGACGATGCACGTGTTGATTTTTTTTACTTCTGTAAACAACGAGTGCAGGTGGTTTTACCAAATCTTGCACCAGCAAAGCATTTGTTTGTATTAGTAAAATGTCAGAAAAAAATAAAGGGGGAAGGGGAAACAGAAATTTGGAATCAGTGATTGCTCTGTAGTGGACCCTCTTCTGTGTTATAGGCCACTTTCTCCTTTGTTTAAAAGAAGAAAAAGGGGGGGGGAGGAAGATGTTTGGAATTACTGATTAGCACTGTAGTAGATCCGTTCTTTGTTACATACCACTTTGTTGTTTAAAAAAGGAAGGGGGGGAGGATGGAGGTTTGGAATTAATGATTTAGCGTTGAACTGTGGAGTAGTCCTGTTACAGGTAACTTTCTCCGTGGTTTAAAAAAAGGGAAAAAAGGGGGTGGGGAGGTTGTTTGCAATTACAACCCCTCCACCCCCCCCCCTCCCATACTTAAGTATTACACAATCAGGCTTGATGTTTCGGCGCATGCAGCAGTTTTAGTTTACCAGCATTGCTGACCTGCAAGGCGCTACGTGAATTACATGAATGCTGTTGATTGACCCTGCTATCAAGCTGCAATAGAAGATTTGTTAAGTTAAGAGTAATGACTTAAAAAAAAACAACGTGCTCATTCCACATCTTTCAACAGCTACGTAACTATGCTGCCAGTCCGCCATTTGTATGCTTACGGAGTTTGAATTAATTTCCGTAGAATTAACAAGCATGCTTCAACTCGTTTGTTTAGTAACTATAATTACCGTAGACGAGGAGTGAATCTAACAGCTTCGTTATTCAACCTAAGGTTATTCAAAAAAAACTGCACAAGCGCCGCTACTTTCAAGTTAAATCCTGCCTAAATACGTTCATTTCTCATAGTCGACAGACCTGTTTATGTTCAGCGGGGGAGGCTCTGTGTTACGACGAAGTCCACCACTCGTTAATTTTATTAATTAGGCATCGAGTTCGAGTGAAGAGAACCTATGGATGTGCGACGTGCTCCAAGCCGAAGCCACGGCGCCAGAAGGAGAGAGAGAGAGAGAGACATTTTTGGCTAGGTAATTGCAATCGTAAAATCCTACGATCTTTCACATGCCACACTCCACGTGCGCAAGAAGCATCACAGGGCCCTTCTTGTCCCGAAAATGCATGGGGTGGCCAGAGGTTAGGCTCGAACCAGGGAACTCTGGCGTATGAGACAGTCGTGCTAACTATCACGCCATTTTTGTTCCATAGTGAATGAAGAAAAACCGTAAAACCGCCATCCTAAGGGCGCCTCTTCACCATTTCGATAGCGTTGCCCATATTCTAAAGACAGCATCCACGTTCCAGATTTTCCGTCATCCCATAGGCTGATGTGGGTCACGTGATCTCGTTTTGGTTATGAAAATCGCGGCGCTGCTGCGAATAGTGTTGTTCCATTTTTTTGTATTTTCCACTAATTTCTTTATATTGCTCAAAGATTCTACGGTGCTGCATCTAGAAGTTGAAAAGATGAAAAGGCGCCTTTAAGTCATGGAGTCAGCAGTTCAACTCGCCTCGAAGAGCTGGTGAGTCCGATCCTTTATCGATGACGTCACCCTGAGGGATCGATAAATTAATTGCGTGTTTAAGAAGAAGATATACTAACAACTCTGAAGCGCTGTGGCGAGAGCGCCGGGCTGTTCGTTGAGTTTAGGATTAAGCGCCGTATTAAAAACGTCCCCGAAACGTTTAATCACATTGTGTGATGCTAGGTGGACGGAAAACACGCAGCGCTGCGCAGTCCTACCGACTTTCAAACGTTTTACTTGTATCCGACAACGGCAGAGAGTGACACGGGAAGGCATTTGAACACCGCAGAAAAATTTAAAAAAAAAAGAAAGAAAAGAAAGAAAAAAAAGAAAGCTCATAAAACGAACCATATGTATTCAAAATCAGCCAGCGGCTTCCTGCATGCTTGCCTTTCTATTAATAACGCCAACAAAACGTCGCCACATGTCCCAATCCACCACATATCCAACAACAATCTTTTTCTCAACAAAACCAGTCCGTCAGTCAGTTTCTGTCTCTCTCTCTCTCTCACACACTCGCACGCAGTAACCTATCTCCCCCAAAACGCTCATGCTTCCCGCAATGCCGCTGTTGCAGCACCATTCCATTCCTGTCTTCTCCATTCTTATTCTTCTTCTTCCTCCTACCCCACCATCCCATCCCAACCTTTTTTTTCTTCTTTCTTTTCCTTTAGAACTTTTCAAAAATAACCGAAGCTTCCCTTCCACCATACGGAACAGAATCCTGTCGGTTCACAGCAGCACCAGCCTTCTCTGCCTATACCATCCCAGGCTCAATCTGCAGCTTCAATCTCGGCAAGGAGAGCGAGGAGCGGCAAGCTCTGAGCAGTCTCGCGATGAGATGAAGGGGGTGGCGGGGTGGGAGGGAGGGGGGAAGTAGAGGTTGGGAGGAGGAGGTGGGTGGAAGTCGGAAGACGAGTAGCACCACTCTCCACTCGATTCCTTCCAAGATCAATACAGCTGCTTCTTCCTTTGGCCACAGACGATGAATTCCTAAGGAAACTGGTGCTGCAACACACAAGATGACGTTCGTTTCCGTCCTTATACCCACCAGGCAAGAAAGTAAAGCAGACGAGGAAGCGGAGCAGCTAGGGCTATTATTGGCCGAGCACGGAGTGAGTCACATTGGCCAGCTTAAACACTGTAACTCTTACAACTCAAACAGGGTTCGTGAGTTGTAACTTTTGTATCTATTAGTCATCATGCCCAGATACACCCTGAACCGCCATATAAAAAATGGCCAGCAGTAATGTCAGCTGTTGGATTTAATTGCTTCAAATGCAACTTATGCGCCAAGAACACGTTTATGAAAATGACACAGCTGCCGCGGTAACGCAGCACAGACGCTAACTTTCCTTCACTTTTAGCTTAACTTTCTTGTGGAACTCCTATTCCTGACCAAATTGTTTCACCTTCTAATGTTGCTGCCTTTAAAAAAGGTATCAATGCCTCTTTTGGGGATGCATTATTTATCCATTATGATGACTATAGTTGAAATGACCTTTTGGGTTTTGTATGCATATTTTTTTTTGGGGGGGGGGGCCCGGCCCCCGGCTGCACTCCAACTTGTGTTAATCTTACTCTTGAGGGGGATTTTGCCACCCTTGTATTCCTTTTTCACTGTTGTAAATCAGACATATATTTTTAAAATCTCTATCCTATCCTGTTTTCGGGAACTGATAGTGGTTAGCCTTGCAAATAAATAAATAAATAAATAAACCCAAAGAGTTACAAGTGTTGAACTCAAGAATGAGTTAACATCACTGGCTCCTGAACCGGTTTTAACAGGTTTTTTTTTATTACTATAGTCTGTTCCACATTATGTCTGCAGAAAACTGACTGCATGATGCCACGTTTTCTTTCACTAACGAGTGCAAAAACATGCAAATAACGCACTCGTAGACTCGAACAGTAACTGTGGAGAGTATACGAGTATGATATCAACACGTTTTGCACTTGTAGTGCAAGAAAACGTGACGTCATGCAGTCAGTTTCCTGCAAACATAATGTGGAACAGACTATACGGTTCACAATTTTTTTTTCACGTAACTACTCTTAATTTGCGTGCAAGAAACTGACATGTATTGCAATTTGTCATCCAAACGCAGCATCCGAATGCAGAATCATGTCTGCGAAAACGTCCCACCTTGATCTTGGCATCTTGGTCGATACTTCCCTAAAATTCCATTCCAACGTCGACAGTATCATTTCCAGCCAGAGTTTACAGAAAAGCTCATTTCATTCAGAAAAGTTTCTCCCGTTAAAGTTTCTCCCGTTTCAAACCTTCCCTATAATTGCAAGGCTTTGCAAAGTTTTTCCTCTTCTTCGCAAAATTGTTCATCTTTTCTGACACGCCTGGAGAGCTGTCAGCGCCAGCTCACTATAGTATCCGCGGCCTATCTTGAGATCGCCCCAGAACGAACACAGATAATAGATTGTATATTTTTGGTAGTAGAGTGCCTTGTTGATATCCAAGATGGTTACAAAAACAATGGCGGCCGTCGATTAAAGCCGCTCCCTCCAGGAAGACGTAGCCGCTCGTAAAATACCTGCAGGACTCAAAATGCGCTGCGCAAACAATAAGTGGTGTAAGCAACTCAATTTTATCATCTACCGTGAATGGCGTAAGCAACTTTCCCTTCTTTCGGTCAACTCTCGGTTCTTCAGAGGTGGTCTTATTTTGACTTAACCAAATCATTAACCACAACAATTAACGTTAACATTTCCATTTTTTTGCTGTTTCTCTACCTCTAATACCACGCATCACCTTTTCAAACTTCGAGGTAATCTTTCCCTTTGGCAACATTAGGCACCGGTACATCTGCGAGCGGGTCGTGCAACCCACCCTGGAATGCCCTTCCGGCTGACGTGGTCTCTGCTTCCTCACTTAACTCCTTTAAACGCCGTCAGGACCTGTTTTTTATCGTAGTTCTTGGTTGGGGTGGGGAGTAGGTACGTACAATTTTTATATAAGTATATCAGTTTTACAGAGTCTTTTTCTATTCCACTCTATATTCTTGAATGCCGATAAAATGTAAACTTCGGAAATACAATTTCTCATTGTCAGTGTAAATTAAATGATGTCTCCTTTGAGTTTTTGTCGAAAACGTAGGAGGAAAAAGTCCAGGAGTGTTCAAGGACTCCATGTATTTTTCCAGTACTTTTCCAGGCCTGGAATTTCATTCCCATTTTCCAAAACCTTTCAAGGTTTCTCAAGGGTCTGTACCAAACTTGACGATGATCAAACTGATCGTCAATAAAAGTATATTTATACTTATATTACAAGTATGTCTAGTTATATAGAAGTTTTAACAACGGTGTACACGCTTGCAACATATTTGGAACAATTCTTGAAGAGACGACATTACTAACGTAATGCAAAGTTTTTTTTTTGCCTAATTTTGTGTAAAATGGGCAGAAACTTAGTAAACGATACCCTTCGTCAATCGCTACTAGATAATGATGATTGGAAAAAAACTCTTCATAGTTTTTTTTATACACGCCAGAAGGCAAGTTATTTTCCTAGAAATTTTAAAACTTTTAGTCCAGCCAGAGTGATTCTAATTTCAAGTAATTCAGCTTAATACGTTTATACATTAGCTATTATACAGTATGTCTCAGAAGTCCTGAACCGGGTAGGCCTGTATGGTATAGGCCTATACAGTGCATGGTATAGCGTATACTACGCCCAAGGGGAAGTCTGGGTTCGAGTCCTGGGTTTACTGCGAGTGAACGCCTATTGTGGAAGACTTTTGCTAGACTTTTACTCCCGTTAGGTTCACATATTGCTCATAGTTTGATGATTTGTACACCTTATGCCTAATATGGTATAGGCGTACATCGTATAGGCCTACACTGTATAGGCCTATAGCAATATAGGCCTACACCTGGTTCAGCACCTCTGAGTCAAATAGTATACTCTACCTGATGTTGTGTAGCAAAATTCAACTAAATTTAATAAATTAGATGGTCAGTGATGTACGTCTGAATTCGCACCCACATCATTCAGATATACTTATGTTGGATGTTGGTATTCCCCAGAAACGCAGAACAATGTATCGTTTGGCATAACGGTACACAGCCTGTCTTGTTCATCAATATTACATTTAGAACATTTTGCTTCAATAGGACAACACTGAACAACGAATTTGGCTTATAAAAGTGAACATATAGTACGTGAGTGTAAGCAGCACGACAACAGACAGCACGAAGAATTGTTGCTTTCCCATTGCTGAATAATACGAGTTTGGTGGACTTCTCAACTATGATGCCTGTAAACCTACTAAGCCAAAAAATCATTTTTACCGTAGACTGGCTTTACTGCTTATCATCTTGTAACGACTGGGAAAAAAAATTGTACCTTATCGATTTAAAACCATTTTTTTTTTTAGCTATTTCCAAAACAGACTTAATGTTGGATAAAATGTAAACAGGTTAAAGTCGTGTTATCAAATTCAAAGTTCTTTCATCAAGTAATCCCACTAAGATTCCAAAAATTAAAAATTAAATTTGTAAAAGTTGTTCTGTAAGAAGTTTACAGATTTTTCATTGCACCTTTTCGAACTATCATCACTCAGTGAGATTAGCTTGTGGAAAGGGCTTGGCATTTGATATCACGACTTCAACCGGCCAAAAACCTTGGTGGGGAAATCCTTAACAAGTTTCGTTTTGGGGGAGGAGATTTGTTTCCGCCACCAAAAAAAAAAATATCATAGTTATCACTGGTTTTCACTTATTAAAGAACTGGTTTAGGACGCTCGGTCACTGTGGTGGGTGGACATTATACGCGGGGTATCGTTAAGGGAATTTCTGCAAAATTAAACTGCTTCCACAGATAATACTTTAAAACTTCCCACTTTGTTGCTGTTACGTCCATCACTCATCATTAATTTAGATGCCCGTCCCTTGATGTAGAACAAAAGCCGCCTATGCGAACACACCTGAGAAGTTCATCTGCGAACTCAACTTTGTGGTGCAATGTAGCATTCAACGCTAACCTTAGATGCCAAGCTGCCTAACCAGCCGTCGGCTTGTTAATTCCTCACTACCTCTACTCGTTAACTATTCGGGTAACCAATTTGCTAAGTGTTGACTGCGCTATACTAACAATTTATGTAGTTAATAAGAGAACAGTGAGATTCTAGATGAAAGGTTGGCCACATATAAACTTTTAAACGCCATAGATAATTTCCGAGTCTGCAACAAACTTCTGAATGTCAAAGATCATTTCCCAAGTGTCTACAACAACGGAAAAGTACCGGAGTGACGACGTCACTATTAGGGCAGTGGGTGCTGTATAGTCTTTGTGGTCTTAGAGTAAACTAACAGAATGACACTTGTCTGCAGGCTAGCGTATTTTACAAAGAAAATGGGCACTTGCATGAAAATCCAACATTGGCTGACACCACAAGATATGAAACGGTTAAAACGCAAGTGGATGGTCTGATGTGTCATGATAGGAGTGAATTCTTCTTCTTACATCGTGAATCAGTAAATCAATTTAGTCTCGTCAGAAGTTCATCTACCTTCTCTTAAAAGTGTGTACAGGTTTTCATTTTATAGAACCACCGTATTTGTTTAATGCTGCTTTGAACCAATACTGAGAGCCAACCATGCTCCTTCGGCGGCTATGGGAACTATTTTGGCCAATTTCTGGACAATCTTTTGGCCCCCTACGATGATCGGAGGTTTCCCGGTTCAAATCCCCAGGTTGGCTCCCTCTTTCCCAGGTATTTCTTCTCCTAAAAGTCTGGTAATGCTCAAAATTGAGCCGGTTCAGCCACACGAGCGTTAAATTGCTTCGGCTGACTTAAGGCTCGAAGATTTAATTAAAAAAAAAAAATTAGTATTGCATTCCTTCCTAGTAATTTTACGGCCTTCTGGCATCCTTTGAGAAATCTTACACATACTACAGCTCATGTGAAAAGAATACCTACGAATGTTAAGTAGGTCATCTTCACACGGGTGATATTTGCTAGATAAGTAATGATAATTTGTACCTATAAAGTGGTATTCAGTACATAATTACGCATGCATTTTCAACTCTACTTGACACAGTGGCAGTTTTGTATCACTTGTCGCTGTCGAAAGCGAACTTGTATTTTTCTCAGTTAGGCAATGTATTGAAAGGCGTGTTTGCTGGAGACGTCTGTCATGTAGTTATTTGAGAAATTCTTAAATCATTCAGACTATTTAAATGGCTTTTAATGCAGCATTGCAACGAATGAAACAGTATTACTGTTTGCGCGGCGTATCTTGAGTCCTGGAAGTATTTTATGAGCGGCTAACGTCTTCCTGGAGGGAGCGGCTTTAATCGACGGCCGCCATTGTTTTTGTAACCATTTTGGATATCAACAAGGCACTCTGCTACCAAAAACGTACAATCGATAATCTGTGTTCGTTATAGTATAGCGAACTCAAGATAGGCGGCGCACACTTTAATTCAGTTTTACTTAGTCTGCCAATTTTACTTTACACCAGTGCTACACTGGTGTGGTGCCTCGCCTGATGCCGCCTGCAACGCATATTTCCACAGTTTTAACACGCGCCGGTCGATAGCACTAACGCAAATTTAGCCCTGCAATCAATTAGCTGACGCCATCTCCCAACACACACGTATGCTCGACCTCACTCTGTTTTGTGTTAGCCGGGCAAATGCTGCTGGTGCAACAGTCCACTGAATGTGTGCAGCTTTTCTGAGGTCGACCAATCAGAAGTGATTACGGGATGGAATGCCGAACAGGTACAGTTGGCGGTAAATAAGTGCAGATGCCTATTTCCGTTGAATTTTGGACTTAAATATTGGTCTTCCTCAGGGTCGGGGGAATTGAGACCAAACGTCAAAGTCCCTCTCCCTCAACCATACAGTCAGACAAAAAAAAATATGGGTTAAGCGATATGAGGTTTGGTCGTTGGCCCAGGGTTCATTCCCCCTCTCAGGCAGTCTGACTTCTAAGTCCAAAGGGCAACGAAAATAGGTTTGCGTCTGTATTATTTATCATTAACCAAGCCCATTTGGTTTTCCGTCCTGTAATTAATTTATTTCACGCTTTGTCGTGTCTTCGTTTCGTTTCACTTGTGACGCGACGACAAGCGGCTCTGCACCCAGTGGCAATTGGGAAAATGTTTCTTTATGTTCGTGTTAAATGCTGTCAATGGCCATTTCTTGTTGGGACCGCGTCAGTATGGCTGTGAGGTGAGGGTTCGTCCTTTAGTCTCAACGGTCTAGAGTTAAATTCCACGCTCAGACAGTCTGACATTTAATTCCATGCTCAGACAATCTGAAATTTATTTCCACGCTCAAAGAGGCTGGCATTTGATTCCACACTCAGACTGTCTGACATTTAATTCCACGCTCAGACTGTCTGACATTTAATTTCACGCTCAAACAGTCTGCTATTTAATTCCATGCTCAAACAGTCTGACATTTAATTCTACGCTCAGACTGCTCTGCCATTTAATTTCATGCTCAAACAGTCTGACATTTAATTCACGCTCAGTCAGACTGACATTTAATTCCACGCTCAGACAGGCTGTTATTTAATTCCACGCTCAGACAGCTTGACATTTAACTCCATGTTCAGACAGCCTGGCATTTAATTCCACGCTCAGACAGCCTGACATTTCACTCCATGCTCAGACAGCCTGGCATTTGATTCCACGCTCAGACAGCCTGACATTTAGCTCATGCTCAGACAGCCTGGCATTTAATGCCACGCTCAGACAGCCTGACATTTAACTCCATGCTCGCTCAGACAGCCTGACATTTAATTTCATAAGGCAGCGGAATTCAAGTGAGCTTTTATACTTTTGCATCAACCCGTAACCTCAAACTTGAACTTCAATGAAAATCGAATGTTACGGCTCCGTCACGTGGAAAATTTTTTTTGTAATTCCTGCCGCGGTTGACGGCTTTTTCTTTAATCCAGGATTGATTGTCCTCCGTATCTTGAACCAGGGACAAGTGTAGGCTTCACCGTAGAGCACAAGTGAGGCAGGGCACAGAAACATTATACCCTTCCTCTCAAAAGAATCTTCTTGGGCTCAAAGAGTTACGGTTAACGCAAGAGGAACACACAAAAGCAAGCAATGTGTCTCGATATACCTGCCGATCAATTTACTCGAACTAACAGTTCAAAGTGCCTCTGCGTTAGTAGGGTATTTTTTCTGGTCAGCTTTGACGAAGCTGATAAGAGCTTATTACCTCTAAAAAATCTGATAAGCCTTTTCATGCTAAAGACGCCATGTACCGCCGTTACTCGTATCTCCTTGGCTATACGGAGCCACATTAACGGGATGCAGTCCGTCACGTACGCAAATGTAACAGCTCCAATAGGAAAGAAAAGCCACTTACCATAGTGCTGTAGTCCAGTAACGTTATGCTATCATCAGCCACCGCCAGCCACACTAACGCTTGGTCGCCAGTTTTCATCTGTAACAAATTGGAAAATAGTGACATTAAAAATAATGAAATCCTTTCTGTGTATTTTTGGTTACAAAATTTTCCACACAACATCCATTTCAAACGGATTGGCATGTAACGAATAATTAACCCTCAAACGTAGCCATTAGCATTAAATATTTGAAGAATGGCGATGCTGTCGTTGAATCTTGATGGGCGACACACTAGTGCGTGTCTTAATTCTTAGTTATACAAGTGATGGGGAAAATAAATAGTTTTTTTTTTTAAGCTTCGTTCGCTTTCATCTTCTTTTTCCAATTCTATGCTGCTCAGCGTAGTTTCAGTAGTATTGGAATGCAGACGGTCCTTCTTTATAGCGATAGTAATTCTAGCAAGAAATTCTCTAACACAGGGGATGCAGTTTCATCACGTTTCTGCGATGAAACAGGTTTCGGGTTTAACTGCATAAGATGCCCTTGAGTAAATTTCTGAGGAGGCCCGAATTCGTCCCCCCATAATTTCAACTGCAGCTGCCAATTTCAAATGGCGGCCGTTGCTTTGCATTCCAAGTTGAGGAAAGGTCTATAGAGCCATCTCTCCTGTTCAGTGCTATGCAACTGACAAAAGTAGTCGGCGATAAACGTACCCGATGACAAGAATAAATGCGTGGAGTCTAGAGGATATACAAGGAGCCCAAGGGTACACACTTACGTGAAGGAATATGACTTGAATTAAATCTTTGCAGGATATTACCACGGCAAAGCAATGAATTAACATATACGCGAAGCTGCAGTGCCCTACGGCAGAAATGAGGGTGCTGTCTTGCGAAAGGGCGCTTCAAACTGCGGCGCTACAAGCTATTTTTTTAAAACAAAAACGTGCAATCACAAATGACGTAACACAACACAAGATAATAGATAATGGAAGACGGTTAAGGTAATGGTAAAGGTAAATAATTATGCACTCTCTAGCAGAATTCCTTTACAAGCGTGAGTTGATGTGGGGTAAATGGTGCCGTCTGACGCAGCAAAAATACTTGCAAGTCATAAAAGCCAACACAAATTTTAATTTTCGTCATCAGATTTGTTCACAAAGCTAAAACGTAAAAAAAAAAAAAAAAATTGGGGACAACCTCACGTCAACAACAATCTGGACCCGCCATCTTGAAAACTAACCTTTTATTTTTATTTTTTATGTTATTAATCTTTACAGAATGAAAAGATGACCTACCGCAAATATACAATAATAAAAGTTACACTTACAAGGTTAAATTGGTTAGGTCAGTTTGATCAGTTTTCAAGATGGCGGGGGGGGGGGGGGGGGGGGTTGTTTTTGACGTGGGGTTCTCCCAAATTTTCTTTCTTTTTTCTTCTTACGTTTTAACTTTGTGAACAAGGCACAAACTTGGTGACGATAATTAAACTTTGTGTTGGCTTTTTACGACTTGCAAGCATTTTTCTGTGTCAGACGGCACCATTCACCCAATGCAATCTCCAGACACTACAGGAAGCGTATAACGCTCTGAAGCTTAATATGTTGTTAGTTTCATTTTCAGTTTCCCCTTTTCAAAAAAAATGCACCTGTGATAATGCACAACGTTGATAATTTGATGGATAGATTGTATTGCAACAGCTGCTGTGGAGCTATGAAAGGTTTTATTTTTTTATTTTTTTGGTCTTTCTTCTCTGACCCTGGGAGCGATTCGGACACCAAGCTATGTTACAACCTAAAATGTCCTATTCTACAAAAAGCATTTAGTGAGAACTGATTCATCATGCCTGAAAAGACTACTCAAATGTCAGCTGTTGCTAAGGCGTAAATGATGCTAAACGATTTGATTCAATACCGAATCATTCCGTTACTAAGACCGATTTTAGCGTGTGTGAAACTCCTGTGGGATTTTAACGTAGCTAAGCTTATTAGGATTTTAAAACGAAAGTCAAAGTTGAAATTCGCTTGGCGTAGATCTACATCCACCCAAAATCAAACGTGATATAAGAGAAGCTGCCAAGTTTCCCAAAAGGGTCGGCCATGAAAGGTAGTGATATCATTCAACCAGGGAAAGGCCGCCAAGGTTAATCCTATTAACCGAGTTAATTGCACCGACTAGTTCGAAAGTTAAACGGAAAAAACTACACTATTGCTTCTCGCGCGTTAGCAATCTTCAAGTTTTCATTTAACGTCCAAAGCATTATTTGGTGGTGCGATTAACTTGATTAATAGGATTAACTTTGGCGACCTTTGCTTCTTACTGTATCTGACAATTTTGTTGATTTTCAGAAGTAGCCCACCGTTTTGCTTGCTAGGCTAGGGCTACTAAATCTTGAGCAAAACACAACCAGAATCTTTGATGCCAAAGTGTGAGAAAAGAAAGATTTGGCCAAGGCCCACATCCTTCTTTTTTTGCTTAGTAATGTTTGGGGCTTTCTTCTTTTCTCCCTCAAAACAAAGGCAAAAGACGAAGGAAAAACAACATTTTTTGAGACGTAAGACGCACAGACAGACAGAAAGACAGAATCTAGTAGGGATTTGCTCATTGTGACGATAAAGAGCAGCCGGCCAATCTCTGTTAAGTGAGCTAAAAGCTGAGAGAGAGAGAGAGCCAGCCAACAAATAGTTGTAATCCAGTTAGGTGATTGGGACATTTCTTCGTCTTCATCGGCCCAAATGCCTCTCTCTTTGGCAAGACAACAACACGCCAACGACACGACTAATAAAACGAAAATGGCTACTCTTGCGCTGTCAACATTTCGAAGACAAGGCTAAAACCATGATTCTGATTGGAAGAGGAAAAATCCCAATCTTATAGCTCCAGAAGTAATCACGTTAATGTAAGGATTTTTTGTTTGTTTTGCAAAAATGAATTTTTATGTTTTGAATATGTTTTTTTTTTTTTTAAAGAAGTTTAGCTGCTTAAAATAGGGGATTAATTTGGGGAGCCGGGTTCCGGTTTCGTTTTTTGTTTCAGCCAGATTGGCTTTTCGGTTTGATTTAAAACCCAGCCAGTCGCCCACACGGAAAGTGACTCCGCTTATGTGAAGTCCCCGCAGTTTTAAAGTATAACGTTGCGCAACCTTCAGCATAAAATCAGCTTAAAACTTCATGTTCCTACCAAATTTACTGGAATTAGGCTACTTACGAAAAAATAATAAAAAATAAAAGATTTACAGCATTAAAATTAACAAAAGAATGAAAAAACTCATGTAAGACATTTTCAGAAACAGTTACCCCAACATTTGCTAAAAACCATTAATTCGAGTTGGAAATAAAATACATACTTCGTTTGCGCCGAACCGTAGGTGAGGGGCTATTTCGCTTGTACTGAACCATAGCTGCGAAAAGAAAGCAGCCACTGTGACAACCAATCCAAACGCAGTCAAGTAATGCGACAGGGAGCATCAGTGAAAGCAATGAAAAAGGTCGAGCGTATTCATTCTTTGCACGGCAGCAATGAAAATGAGCGAGCGGCCGACATTGGGAAGGGTAATGTCGATCAGTAGTAACAATCAGTTACAAACTAAATACTATTGCCAGAAAACACTCGGGCCAACCAAACTCTGGGTTCCAGCAGAAACAAACACCTGTCCGACAGACAACAAACGGGACGTTGTGAAACATTGCGTTCTTACTAGCAGTGCTAGAGGACCAGCTTGTTGGAAATATCCCAATATAACAACAAAGAAAGCCACACGGTAGTCAAAAAAATCATACAGCAAGGCCCCCACCTTTAGGGCGACGCAACGACTCGCATTTGCATTCTCGCAGCTAGATCGCTAGAAATCGTTTAAAATCGAACATGGCGGCTGTCTTAGTTCTATCAGTTCACAGCGACAACAGTCAATGCGAGTTCAGAAGAGACTGGAAAAATTGTTTCGTCAGGGGAAATTATCGATCTTCTTGTAACGGACTGTACGACTGCAAGTATTTACTTACACGGTGTCGGATTTAGCTAACCCAATTAGCGTCGTTACCGTGGCAACGATACCTTTGTCACCGCGATTAAAATCCAGCTGCGAGGATACAAAGGCGAGTCGGTAGCATAAACGCACCCTTAGGCTTTTAAGTTTCTTTTACTGTAACGGGGCGATCGAAATCAAACCGGCGAATCGCCCCTTTTTACCAGATCACCAACATCTTTAGTGGGCACATCGAAAAAAAAAAAAAAAAAATGCATGTCAGTGGATTTAATGAATAGCCGGTCTGATGGTTCGAATCCAAGCCAAACTGCATAAAAAACGACGTAATTTCTAATGCATTATTTTCGACGATGTCAACACGTTTCCCACTATCGTCGCGGGTTTCCGTAGTAATTAATCCAGTGGAGTAGGGAAACCAAAGCGGAAAATAAAATTTACTTTTTTAAATGATCATTTATTTTTTCGGTTCCAAGAGCCCACTGGCACGAACCCCACAAAACATGTAAAAACAATATTAATTTTCAGTCCACATTTACAGACCTTGTTCACCTAAAACGTAAACAAGGTGAACAAGGTCTGTTACGTGTTACGTGAATAAGGTCCGTAAACGACGACTGAAAATTAAAATTGGTTTTTTTTTTATATGTCTTGTGGGATTCTTCTCGTCACTCAGAAAGTAAATAAATTCTGAATTTATTTAGTTTTCTGGCGTATGTCAAGCTGAGTAAATGTTTTTTTTTTGTTTTTTTTTTTAGAAGCAGCGTGATCATAATGTAATCATGTTTTTTTTTCGTAAATGCGTCATAATGCTAAATAAAATTGCTCGAGAATATGTGTAAAAAAAAAGGGCAGTAATGTACCGTAAAACACTTCAGCGTTATGGCACTCCGCACCGGACCCTGCTGGGAGAGCTAACAGCGCTTTCCCAGATCTCCCCTCCCTCTCCCTTTCCAAAGCCGGTTTTGTTCGATCCCCTCTGAAATTTGTCCTGGTTGCGCCATTATAATTAATTCAATCGGAACAATTTTAACAAGTCATTTTACAGGTCCGACAATGGCTTTTTTTTTTTAACACCAATTCTATTTAAAGGCTGGTTGGCACCAAACGAAAGTTTGAAACATCAAGTGCCATCGAGGGCTATAATTCTCTCTACCACTTGCTCGCAACAAACAGGCATGCACAAAGAAATATTTTTAAGCACAACAAACACGCCACCAGTCTTCTGAATTATTGAGTAAAAATTTGGTATGCCCTCGTGCAACTGGGAGGAAGCTATAAAAATTAACGATACCAATGTCACTAGATGGCGCCACGGAAAGACATCAAGAAAATCTCCTGGCGCCATCTAGTGACACTAATATCGTTAACTTTTCCAGGTTTTTTTCCAGGTGCACGAGTGCGTACCAAATTTTTACTCAATAATAATAAGGAGTCACGTGGGTTGTTTGTTACGTTTAAAAGTTTTGCACAAACTTTTAAACGTAACCTTTGCTTCCTGCGAGAGAGAACTCGATAGGCCTAGATGCTGCAATGCTAAGTTGGTGGCAACCGGCCTTTAACTGGTTCCTCCATCCTACTCCTTCACCGGTAGTGTTCACCTCACTTATGGCGCAGTGAATTGAGTTGGCAAGATTTAAGACAGAACAACTTTTTACGTGGCTTGAGAAACTAATAGTTTACTGATTTCGATGCGTCACTGAAATTTGCAGAATTCCTAAAAAAGACTCGATTTATTTCTAGAGTTTTTGAATAAATTAACGAAATTCGGGGTCGAAAACGTAGTCACGGTTGTGTTCCGAGTAGTTAGCGAAGGGAAACAAACACCGCCTGCCGGCCGCTTCATCGGATGCCTTCGTGCATTCCTGTGAAGCCGATCTACGACGAAAGGCTGACCGGGCAGCAAGCGACCTTACTTATCGTATAACTCTTCTTTCTCGCCAGTGATTGCTCGCCATGTGAAAGAGTTCGTAGGATACATTGGTCCCTAACAATTGTCCACGGAAAATTCTCTCCCAATTAAAAAAAAAAAGTATGCACAAACAGCCTAACGGGTTTTAATTATTTGCTTTCTACACCCATTTCAGTTCAATTAATTCAGTGGCATAAATAAAAAAAATTGGGGGGAGGGAGGGCACCTGACGCCCCAGTTTACGCCCCAATTGGAAATGTACGACCACTTAATTTTTATAGTACGCTTATATTTCTTTCTATGCGTAATGTATGGCTCCATTAAAAAAAACAATTTTGAAGAAAAAAAAGTGAATAAATTGAATTTTCCAAAGAATTTTACGCGCCCTCGCGATTGTCCTCTATTGCTCCCTCATCCTCGTCATATACGCCACTGGTTCAATTTTGAGTGAAACTCGTGTAATTCTTTTATCCGAAAAAAGAGGAAGAAATGACGTCACAAATGACCAGAAATGATAATACTAAACATGGTGGTTGCTTTGGATGATAAATATCCCTGCTTTCACGAAGGCAAGTGAATTTTTTCGTCACAATTGCTGTTCACTTGTAACTCTTAGGAACAGAATGCCACTCGATTTTGTCGAAAAATATTTAAAAAAAAAACAAAAAAACTAACAGACTCTGGACATTTATATTTAAATTAAAGTATATTTTAATTTGATCATTTTTAGCACGGACAGTAAATTAAACATTTAAATTTTACTATTTTGGTATTTCCTTCCTTTAACAAGTAAAGTACGTTTTTTTTGGCGAGCAATTTATAGTGGCGCGTAATTGTTGGCGAGCAACTTTCCGAACAAGAGCGACAATACCTCTATTCACATTATTCCTAGCTTCTTATCGTTGTACACCTCATGAGGTTGGAATAAACAACAAAGAAACAAGAGTGGCACCAACGGGGAAAAAAAACAAAAAAACAATGGTAACAACATTGTGTTCCTTCGTTTATTACTCTACCAATTATTTTATTCCTTTAAGGTTGGAATAAATTGTCTGAGAAGAGAAGGAAATGGTCCTATTTTCACCCAATTCTCCTAATAAACGCCGATCAAATTCCGGCACGTTTCTGACCAATCACCGAAACTTGCTGTATGTTCTTGGCAAGAATTCGTTTCCGGAATTACTCCTGTTGTTTTTATGTGTTTCGCAGAAATGAATAAAAATTGGTTCTTAATTTTTCCATTATTTCCAGGAATTGGACTGAAATTTACAGGAATTACGTACATCCCTGAAAGGAAAGGTGTGAGTGTCAGTGAACTCACATGCCATAAATAATGACTTAGTGTCTATGTTGAAAATACTACTGATCCTATCAAATGTTAACACACCTGGACGCAAGGCACCATTAAAAAAAAATCCTCAAAATCAATGAAACAAGAAAAAAAACAAGTAAGGCGTGAGTACTACCACAAACTTTAAGCGATGCACGATTCCTGAACCCTGTGTCATCGCCTCACCACTTTGTGTTACTTCGCGTTGCCTTGACGACGGCACTTTCGCCATCGTTTAGCAGCTCGCAACTAGCATTTACGTGGCGAAACATTCATTGCACGACAGCACCCTAACGAAATGCGCGTGCCGCATTTAAAACCTCAACCAAATCAACGTAAGTTTTCGCAATTCCGACGGTGAAAAAAACAACCAAATCCCGTCAAAATCCAATCATTAGCGTTATAACGCCGCTAACAATTGCCAGCCTGCGTGTAAACGGTAAGCTTTATTACTTTCGGGAGCATTTCCCACTAATTTTGTATTTTTTTCTTTTCTTTTTCCGTTTTGCCTGCAACGTGCCACCTCTTTTTCCTGGTTTTATTAGGTAAAGAACGAGGAGGTAAGGGCGCCCGCTCGGTTGAGTCGTAAGGTGGCGGCTGCCGGGACGAGGAGGTGGATGTAGGGGACGGTGGAACGAACAAATACCGGAGCAACGGAGGAACTGATTAGAAATACCTGGGAGGCGAGACGGTAAACATACCTAACGACCAAGACCATAAAAGAAACCACAATCTGGCGGCTCTCCTTTATTATAACATCAGTATCTAATGGATAAGGAAGATTAAAGCTAAACTATTGCTCCAGAAGAGACAAGCGGGAAAAAAAACCCACAAGTGATACAAATTCGTCGTTATTTTCGGTCAGTGATGAAAAAGAGGATCGCGAAAACCTGCGACTATCTTCACCGCATAACAGGATTCTATTCAACAATGGTGTTACCTTATGAGAGTTTACAAAGCTTAAAAAAAAACTCTTTGGCAATAACAACAGTGTTGTCACAAAGATTGTGCTTCAACTAAGACCTGAGAAAATTCGCTGAAGAGAACAATTATTTTGCTGGAACACATTTTCCGGCACGCTAAGTTTAGAATGTGTGGTAACCGTTCCATGTCGCCGGTTAAGGCGGATGACACAGTGCTAGTAACTGACCACGATAAAGCAGCTTGTCTCATTAACGGCTTCGGCAAAAGGTTTGTCGAGGACCCTGGCAACAGGGCTCGTTGTTGGTGTTGCTAAGTGCGGCCTCACTGATACCATGATTGTTGTCCACTGCAGATCCTTAGATGTTGCTGCTGCTCGATGCTCACCCTTAGTTGCCCAATCGTGGCTTTAATCGTGTTCTCCAGAAACAGGCCCTTAGATGTGATGTCAGAGTTGCTCAGTGTGAGCCCTCGATGCCAGTGTTGCTCAAGGTGTGCCCAGTGTTGCCAGTGCAGCCCCATTGATGTCCGTGTTGCCCAATGTTGGCTTTTAGATGCCACTGTTGCCATCACGTGCCCTTAGATGTTGGAGTTGGTCACTGGTGATTATGAGTCCTTATCTGCCTGTGTTGCCCAAGTTATGCTCATTGATCTCAGTACTGCCCAACGAGCCCTTGGATGCCTATGTCGTAAAGTATGGGCCCGCTGATGTCAAGGTAGATTAATGAAGGCAATTGGATGTCGGTATTGTGGACCCTTAGTAGTCAGTGTTGGCTGGTGTAGACCAGGAGATGTTAGTGTTACCCAGTGTGAGTCCTAAGATGTCAATGTGGCCCGGTGTGAACCAGTAAATATCAGTGGTGCTCAATATGACCCCTTAGATGTTGGTGTTGACGAATGTGAGACCTTATATGTCGGTATTGCCCATTGTGACGTCTTAGATGCCGAATTGTCAGTGTTACCCACCGTGAGACAGATGTCGGTGTTATCCAACGTGAGACATTAGATGTAGGACACCTACCTTTGGTGTCAGTGTTGCTCAATGTGAGACCTTGCAAGTTGGTGTTACGCAACTGAATTCTCAGGTGATGGTGTTGCCCAACGTGAGACCTTGGATGTTGGTGTTGTCTGATTTGTTTAAAGGTCGATGTTGTCACCTTAAATGTTGGTGCTGCCCAGTGTGAGACGCAAGTGTTGCCCAATGTGAGCCTTTAGATGCCGGAGTTATCCACTGTTTGAAACAAATGTCACTGCTGATGACTTGTCAACATTTGCTCTCTGTTAGTGGTAGTATACCTCTGACTGCATTTCTGCAAATTTCTAGAATTTCTCCTTTGAACTTGGTTTGCCTACGAGCATTATTTTTAGGAATTTCGTTAGCTGTAGCAAAATTCTTGATTGTTGGAGAAGGTGGTAACTATTATATGATCCTTTCTCCACTATCAAGTGAAAGTGGTAACTATTATACGATTCTTTCTCCACTATCAAGTGAAAGTGGTAACCATTGTGATCCCTTCTCCACCATCAAGTGAAAGTGGGAACTATTATGTGATCCCTTCTCCACCATCAAGTGAAAGTGGTAACTATTATACGATCCCTTCTCCACCATCAAGTGAAAGTGGTAATTATTATATGATCCTTTCTCCACCATCAAGTGAAAGTGGTAACTATTATGTGGTCACTTCTCCACTATCAAGTGAAAGTGGTCCTTTCAAAAAAGGTACACGCTAAAGATCCAAAGAATTACAGTCCTGTGATGTGTGTTTTTTTTTTTTTTTTTTTTGTAAAATTCTGGGAAGATTTTTTCCCAAACAGAAACCGTCACACGAGTCTCAGTATAATATTATGTAGCAAGAAAATAAATATGGTATTTTGTTTCTGGGAAATATAGTTCATTCTAGCTAATGCATTGTCTGCATTGTCTATTTTTGTCTAGAATATTTTACTTTGTTGTCCAATTGATTCCTATTGCCCAATTAAAAACCCTATACCGCAATTACATTAAGCTGTTGGGGTGTGGTTTCGGTGGATCCAGTTTTCATAGGATTGAGGAATTCCTCCTCAATAGAAAACAGTATTTAGTGGGAAACTCCATTTTCAAGTTAAGATACAGTTATAGTGGGGTTCCACGGGGTTTTTGCATGTTTCAATCGTTTTTTCCCCGTATACTATACCTGAAGTGTTTAAAAGATTCTACGCATGATAAGTCATGCAGCTCACTATTACACGGAGGGGGGGGGGGGTGGGAATTGGGACTATTACACGGTTGGATGACCATGATGTTATATTGGGCATAGTCCAGAAGCTTTAAACTAATTAAATAAATACAGATGCAAACCTATTGACGTTGCATTTTGGACTCATATGAACAGGAAATCAAACCCACGACCTTTGAAACCAATTCCCATTCCATTCCCCGCTCAGGCAGTCTGACATATAAGTCCAAAAGACAACGTAAATAGGTTTGCATCTGTATTTATTTAATCTTGTTGATCCTACAGCTTTCCGTCTTTAATTTAAACGAATTCTTCAGATTAGCGTCGTGGTTTCCATGTTGGATACATTAATCCACATGCGGATTACAGCATTTATAATACATATTTGGGGCACGTCAGTGTGGGTGAGGACTTAAAAATAATCTTCTCTGTGTAAAAGCATCTGCCCTACTCTGCCAGCAACGAGAGGCAATGATCCTTTTTTGCCCCCTTCTTGTGCCATAGTCACTCTATCACTCTGGGCATTAAGTCTAAAGCATACCGTTTGTCCACCCAAGCATACGCATGTCAGGCTTGGCTACACTGATTTACTTGAGCATATTTTGCCAACTAAGTCAGACTTGCCACTTTCACTTGATGGTGGAGAAGGGATCGTATAATAGTTACCACCTTCTCCAACAATCAAGAATTTTGCTACAGCTAACGAAATTCCTAAAAATAGTGGCAATCTGTGAAATGACGCAAGTGGCATCTTATTGGATCTCTTGACCACACACCGGTATCTATATATATAATTACACAAGTTCCGCAACGCGGCCATCTGCAACAGCCATCTGCAGCGCAGCAGCAAGCAGGACATACGATGCCATCTCCGCCATCTACCGACGGAACGGCAAATTATAAGAGTAGCAGCCAAGGCCAGCTGAGATAGTAGCTACACCCGGAACGCAACGGCCAGCAGCTGGAACATACGATGCCATCTACCGACCGAACGGCAAATTAAATGAGGGGGGGGGGGGAAATCGAGACCGGAGGGAGGGGAGGGGGGAGGGGAGCGAGACGACGCGGAATGAGCGAGCGAAGCGAGCGACTCCACTAGTTTGCAATAATTTGAAAAAAAAAGCCTTAAGTGCACAAGTAAAACAGACAACGTTTCGGAATTTACACTATTCCGTCATCAGGTTTTTGGCTTAAATATACAGCTTTATTACGTTGGTTTCGTCCTTTTTTTCTTTTTTTTTTTTGCTTTCGTCTTGTTGTATTCTGTACAAATACAACAAAGGCCGAAAGCAAAATGAAAGTGGGTGAAAGCAAAGAAAAAAAAAACAGGGCGAAAAACCAACGTAAAAAAAGCTGCAAAACTCAGCAAAAACTGCCGTGTCACCCAGCATCAAAGGTTGTTTAAAAGACAAATACACATAATTAGAAAAGAAACATCACACATATCCGCTTTCAAAAAAAGGCGAATATGGGAAGCGAAGCAGTGAGCCCTGTCCTTCCTCTTGGCAATCCAAGCAAGAAAGACACGGATCATGCAAAATCCAGCACTAAAAGTGGCTTCACGTCAAGTCACTTTACTGGTATTGGTTTTGCATATTTTTTCTCGATTTTCTTTTCTTGCAAACTTGTTGAGTTTTCAGTGCTTCAATAGTAGGAAAGCAATCTTTAAAACATGTATTGTCAGGTACTAGGCGGTTATGCACTGGTGGTTGATGTTTTAAAATATAACTAAGGACTCTGGATTACCACGCGGCCGTCGTAGGATCCGGGGACTAAAGCGCAGGCCAGTTGGCCGCCATGACGACGACGAAGTCATCAATGAACGTGTACAGTTCACTAACAAAACCGTCGCCTATTTAGAATATCTGAATCATCGCCGAGTTAACGGGTAATCCGCATTTATAGTTATCCGCTTCTCCGATCGCTCCATCAATTTGGAGGCAAAGTTAGTGCTGGCGGCCCCTATCTCTCCTTTAACTAATCCGCAGTTAATCACGCCAATGGCGCCGTGTGTCAGCCACGATCTGCCTAATCCATTAATAATGGGCTCCACAACCAACCATCGATTCCTACTAGCGTCGCCAGCGCCCTCGCTCGTTGCTTTGCCGCAACACCAGCTCAAGCAGCGCCGCGGAATCAATCATCGCTGCAGGCGAAAGCAAGCAGAGGAGAGGACCGGGAATTGGGATGGGGGGGTGAGGAGTAGGGGGAGAGGATAGGGAGGGGGGTCCCGAGCTAATATATCCCAGCGACCGCCATCGTAATAAGAGCGGGGGCCGCGTGACAGTTTAGGGCCCCGAAGCTCTTTGGCATTCACCAAATTAGGAAGATGGCGACGGTATATAAGGGATCGAAGAGCGCTAGGAAAATGTTCATTGCCGGCTGGCTTGCTTGTTCACAGTCAAGCAGTTCCGTCAAAATACAAACTAGAAACAGGGAAGTAATAAACGCACACACCAACGACCTATAGGACGTCGGCGACCCAGTAATTTCGAACAATTTATTATTTAGCGTGCGTTTGGGCTAACCTGTGCGCAACGAGAAATGGAGGATATAGTCGATACGGTTTAGGTAATTTTAAAGGAGGAGCGGGCAGGGAACGGAAAGTTAACACGATTCCGTTTATCGCCTGTTTATTCCTGGCAGCAGAGGGAGGGGGTGGGGGAACCAGAGGGGACCCCAAATGGAACTGCTGCTATACATGATAAATTTCACGACTGCTATGGAAAGTGCCCGTAAGGGCGCATTTACGAACCGACTCGCCTTTGCGTTCTCGCAGCTGGAGTTTAATCGCGATGGCAGAGGTGCCGTTGCCGCGGTAACAACGTTACCTGGATTAGATGGAAACGCTTGCAGTCGTATAATTCATGACAGTAAGATGAAGATTTCCTCTTGACGAAACAATTTTTCCAATCGCTTCGTTGCGACTCGTTTCGTCACGAGATGGCAGTGCTAAGACAGCCGCCATGTTGGAATTTCAGATGTTTTCTACCTTCTAGCTGCGAGAATGAAAAAGGGAGTCGTTCCATAAACGCGCCCTGATACAAATTCACTAGAAAGAGCCGGTGTAACGTACGCCCGGGCGAATTGGTTGTGGGTGATGTTTTAAAAGTTGCCATTCGAAAATTTGACTTCTTTGCCGTTTTATTTTTTTTTCGTTTCCTACAACTCGTTACGTTTGCATGTTGTTTATTACGCATGCTCCCGAGGTTTCTTTCGATCTTCTACAATGCTTGAGCCTTCCTGGTGTGTGTTGTGAACCAATCAGAAGCCTCCTAAATAACGTATATAGGGCGAGCTTCACCAATTACAGCAGCCCTTGTTTTTCCAGTTTTACTATAATAGTGTGCTCGCTTGCTTGGCGCGGTTATCAGCAGACCCGTCAACACACACGCGTGACGTCACACTCTGACGCTACTTCCTGCTCCTCTTCTACTTCCGTCCGTAACCTATAGTAGTGTAGATACCGAGCTCAAAATAATGCACAACTAAGCAACAAACAAGCTAACCAACGCGTTAAAAAATAAATAAACAAAAAACCACATGAAAATTTCATTCACTGATAAGTTGTGGTGCGTCAGTATTTAAATTTAAGTTGTTGGCTACGTCATTATTTAAAATACATAAATTTCTCGACGGTTGGTGGACGAATTGCTTGCGTGAAACGAAAGTTGTCCTGTTGTTAAAATTCACTGAATTTCAAAGAACTGTTAAACTAATGGCTTTTAAAAAGCGACATTATCATTCCTTACCAGTCTTTAGCTTGATATTTTGCCTGTAAGATCATTGTATATTTGTAGAACTTTGCTTGACTACCGCAAAAAAAAAAAGAGCTACAGGTTGCATATCGATCGTTTCCTATTTACGTCACAAGGAACGAAGTCGTCATGCGCGTTCCCATCCGAAAACACTGAAAAACTGCACACAACTCCAATTATTTTTTGGAGCTGAAATTCTACAACGTTTTACCTAAATTTGTCAAGAAGGCAAGCAATTTTCGAACGTGTATGAGGCAAACGTATGAGTGGATACTGTCTTTGAATGACACGGAATCCTTTTTTTTCCCCAAATAATGTTCCAATTACTGATGTTTTGTTTCACGTTGTTAGCCTAGTATTTTGTTCGTTTTTATATACCTGCTCTCTTATGAACGTATTTTTAATTATCTATCACGTGAGCCAGTTTTTGTTGAGTTACTGTCCCATTTTTTAATTGGAATAATCTTACTTACATATTTACTTACACCAACCAAGTTCTCATGATGTAAGAATGATCCACCTAACACCAAAACTGGTGTAAAAAGCCGTCAAGTTTCCCAAAAGGGTCGGCTTTGAAGGAAGTGATATCATTCACCCAGGGAAAGGCCGCCAAGGTTAATCCTATTAGCCAAGTTAATGGCACCGACTAATAGTTCGAAAGTTAAATGAAAACTAGAAGATTCCTACTTGCACTTTACCCTCTTGAGTCCCGGTATCCTTTTAAGTTACATTTTTTAAAGTTAAGTTTTTAAAAAGGTAAGCTTGAAAACCTACCTTAAAATTTAAGTTTTTAAGTTTTTAAGGGACACCTTCAGAACGGTAAAAATAAATTTCTCAGATCCATACCTCAGATACACAAAGAGGATAAGACTCAAGAGGATATAAGATATGTCCCACTTTAATACATGAATTTTCTACAAAATCGTAAACGGAACCTAATATTATTCCTATTACAGGATTCCCACCAAAATAAACCGAAATAATTTCCCTGAGGTTTGCAAGTTTTCCAGAGTAGTTGAGGTTAATTTTCAGGCTATTTACTGTGATTTTATGAAGGAAGGAAATTTGCCAGTTTTTGCATGAAAAATTTTAGGGGTCACTCACTGCAAAAGAGTAGCCCGGTTTCATGAACTTGCAGGTGTCAATACAGAAGTGTACAAGGAAACATTTTATTTCACCACGCTGTCTTCACAAAACGTGTTTAATGCACTAATAGGATCAAGCCCTAAAAGTGTGGCCTTTTTTTAATGAAAAATCATAGAAATCCCCGAGTTTCAATTAAATGTAGTTTAAATTCCCTGAGTTTCCCCCGTTTTTCGGGTAATCCCACGTAGGTGGGAACCCTGTATTAAGTTGGATTAAATAAATTAAGCTTCGATGATCATACGTCAATGCACTATTAATCGGCTCTATACCGGCTGTATCGGCTATCGGCTGTATCACTCAGCAGAAGCCGGTCTCCGCGCACCAGCAGAAATTGCATAGGTTTTCCTTTCAAATTAAAATTTAGGTTTGTTTCTTTCTGAAATGCCCATGAAGGTCGGTCGCATCCCACAACCTAGACGCACTGAAAAAAAAAAACAGAAAAAGAGAAAAATTGAATCGTCGACTCAGGAGCTAATCAAAGAAAAGAGAGTGCCGCTTTTACCACTTTGGCTTTTTCGGTCATATATCTGTCAACTTCCATTAATGAGACAAATCTCCTTTTCTTCTTCGTATTCTGACAATTTCGCTCCCCCCCCCCTCACCCCCAGTCGTCTTTTACTCAGTCTCGGGGTTTTTCTTTCATCTTGCTTCTTTATGCAAATGCGTTCATTCAATTCCGGACCCCAAGAATTGCAATTCATCTTTTATAGATAGACAGCTAGCAGATGATGTGCGCCGAGAAATAATTCAGCAACCAAAGTCTCGATTCATCGCACATTTGCCTTTTCGCTAAAAAAAAAAAGTCTTGATTCGACGAGACAGGCAAGACCTTATAGGACGGAAACGCGTGGCCCGTCAAGCATGCTATACCAGGCTAATTTAAAAAAAAAAAAAACCTGAGACGAAAAGAGAGGGAGAAAACGGAAACGAAGAACACACCGACATTTTGGGATGTATTTAACATCCCAAAGAAAAACCTGAAAAAAAAAAAAAAAAAAAACACCAAGAAGCTCTTGGAAACGGACAGCAAATACGAAAACATGATAAATTACAATAGGAAAAAAAAACATAAGAAGACAAAACGGAAAATTCAGTACAAGATTCTGGCCTTCTAGCAGTGGCCTACTTTCAACGAATACGGACGGCTCATTACGCTATATATAGAGCTTCCGGGAATTTTCCATACCCATTTCAGATAGTTTATCGTGGTATTTTATTCCGGTCAAACAAGCCTGGTATAACAATACATAACAGGCAAACAAATCTTGCCAATTACGTCACAAAACTTATTGAAATCATTCGGCGGCCGAGCAGGAGCGCCCATTTTTCGTCTTGGGGGTGACTACAACCAAACGGCAATTTACAAAGACTTACAATTTTCACATATTTTTCACCATAATAGGCCGCAAGGCAGTAGTTTGGGCGGGAGGGGGGGGGGCTTGGTCGTACGACCCAAGCGACCCCTCCCCTGCTTAGGGGCCTGCTACGTTAAAATGTGAAACTTCTAAGCCTCTGTAAATTACCTTTTGGTAATTTCTATAATTTTCTATGATAATTTCTATAATTTTCTATGATAATTTCTATAATTTTTTGTAATGTAATTGGCAAGATTTGTTTGTATATATTGTATTAGGCTTGCTAGAATAGAATTTTTAAATGTGAACCTTTGCAATGTGAGACTGACAGTCGTACTTACCATTCAGCAACCCTGACCCCCCCCCCCCTCCCAACCCTCACACACCAAGGTTTCTCGGGGGAGGGGGTGACAACCTGACAACATAGAAATTACACGATTGGCGATAGAACGGCCAAGCTGCTGGTCGTGATCTTGACTTTGGTTCCACAAAAACACTATAGCTGGTACAAAAGAAGAACACAGGGGAGACCTTTTTGCCTACTGACCCGCCAAAAGAAGAACACAGGGGAGACCTTTTTGCCTACTGACCTCCAAACGAAGAACACAGGGGAACCTTTTCACTGACCTCCAAACGAAGAACACAGGGAAGCCCTTTTCGTCTATTGTCCTCCAAACGAAGAACACAGGGGAGCCCTTTTCGCCGACTGCCTCCAAACGAAGAACACAGGGGAGTCCTCTTTGCCGACTGACCTCCAAACGAAGAACACAGGGGAGCCTTTTTCGCCGACTGACCTCCAAACGAAGAACACAGGGGAGTCCTTATTGCTGACTAATCTCCAAACGAAGAACACAGGGGAGCCCTTTT
>JAHWFP010007401.1:14803-45891 GCA_023313725.1 Lithobius niger
GAATAAGATGTAGGCTAAGCACAGTTTTAATTGGGCTAAACAGAAACTAAATGGCATAAGAGCGATGAGGGATTTCCCAGCTGTCGACGTCCTCCTCCTCTTCCTCCAGGGGACTTTGACTCTTCTGAATTCAACAGAAACATTTCTCTTTCCCAACGTTTCCTCTCTCATTATTTCACCAAATTGGGCGAGAGGAGAAAAAAGAATCGGTTCCTTCTCTCGAGTAGTCCATTGCAGAAGGGAAAGAAGGCCAATGTCAGTGAACTTGGTAATGCTTGCTTTTTAGGTCGTTATACGAGAACTTTGGAGTCTTTTGTCTGTTGAACCATGCACGACCAAATCGCTTCAGTTCACATTTGATGGAAAATTGAGATGTCTGCAACAGTTTTATCCAGAATTTTTGTTTTTCCCTTTCACGTGAATGGGCGCAGAGCTGGGTTGGGTTCGCATGGCGGAGGCGTTATTAAAGTTCAACAGAAAAAGTGTTCTGTAAAAATGGCCCGCGGGGACTTGTTTTCAATTTCAGTTGTGCACTGAATCGACTTTAGAGGTTACGTCCGTATTGTCTCTCGCCTCTCGGAGAACAATATGAACAATTTCCTAGGCTTGGACGCACTGACATAAGTAATAGGCCTAAGGTCTACACGTGTTGAAAACATAGACCGAGGGTACACGTAGGTTTCTTACGTCGCTTCATCTTACGTCGCTTTACCTTACGTCGACTTGAACTCACATCGCTTTAGGAGAGAGGTGGTTACACGGAGGTTGTAGTTGGAGTGAGTTAAAACGACAGCGGGGGTTCCTGCGTCGCGATTATCTAATCCCCCCATCAAGTAAACCCCTCTTTATTGCGAAGTCCCCATTCAGCCAGCTGGCTTTCGACTTCGTTTTAACGAAGTGACAGGTTGCCGTCCTAGTTTCGTGACGTTTCAACGCGCTCATTTCAACCAATCAAAGGGAAGCAATCCTTAGAGCGACGTAGAAAATGGGTTTTAGGTGGGTACACGTAGGTTGTTAAAGCGCTTCAACTCCTTACGTCGACGTATCGAGGTGGTTTGAGATAAAGCGACTTGAAATGGTTTTAGGTGGGTACACGGAGGTTCTTAAAGCGCTCTAAGCACTACATCGACGTAAGCTGCGTCGACGTAAGATGAAGCGACGTAAGAAACCTACGTGTACCCTCGGTCTTGGTCTCTTTTACCCCACCGCTCCTTAATTGTGCAACGAATAGTCTGAACACCTTCAGGGTACGGTGCTGGAGGAAGGGGGGGGGGGAAGGGTTTCTTTCTGTGTTGGTAACTACGTTTGGTACAGTACAGGCGTGGTCATTTGTACTGGGGAGAACTACGTTTGGTGTTGGGCGAGGAGGTCACTCTCACTAGACCGGGGTGACGGAAGTGGCGTAAATAACGGGGGGAGGGGGGGGGGGGGAAGAGCCCCCTCAACAATGAACCGTACTTTTTTTCCCCCGTGGAGCGATCCATTAAGGAATGCAAGAAAAATTATCACTAATGACAAAGTTCAGGAACAATAAAAACAGGGGTCAAGAATCATGCGTCACTCAATATAAACCCACTCACAAATTTTTCAACGAGCTCATCACTCACCCGCCAGTCTCACGATAAACCCATTTGAGTTATACCGATTTCACACGTAATAATTCGTTGCGTGTTGTAGCCGTACCATACCGTGCCACTCCAAGCCGCTCTGCACCACGGCCACGTTCCGAGCGCGACTTGATTTCACACGTAATAAATACCGAAACGTGGCCGGCCACGTTTTTCGACTGCCCTCTGACGGTCAAGCTTGGAACCCAACTACGGAAATGGAAATTAAAGCAGACCGAAGTGAAACTTTAGCAAATGTTGAGTGGGCACTGTTAGTTTGGCCACCTCACCCGTGTGCGGGGAAAAAAAACCTTGGAAAAATGTTTATGGAAAAAATAAAGATAAACTGTCGTTTTTGTTTTGTTTTTCCTGTTGTTGAATCAGGTTAGTTGCCTGGTAAAAAAATTAAGGCAAAGTTTGGCATTTTAAGTTCATAAAAACTGTTTAAACTTATTTTTTACCAAGAGTTACCTTAATTGTTTTTGTAGCGGAAAACGTTTTGTGGTTACAATAGGGGCAACAAGTAAAAAAAAAAAAAAAAAGAAAAAAAAAGGGAGCCATACGTCGGAAAGAAAAAAAGTAGAAATATGAGGAATCTACACTATTAAAATGTTCGGTTGTTTATTTATTGGTTTGTTTATCTATGTGCCCTTCTATTCCCCCAGAAGTAAGGCCCGTAGAAAGATGAGTACTACCAAATGAAAGATAATTAAATTATTCTTCGGATAGGCCTATTTTCATTGTTGAGTTCTGTTTTTTTTTTTTTTACCCTTAAATACGCAAGTGAACTGCGAGTAAAGTTACCCGTGTGCGGAAAAATAAAGCCTGGCTAAAAATGTCCAAGGAAAAAATAAATTATGTTGTCGGTTTTTTTTCTATTTTTTTTTCTGTTGTTGTTAGGTTAGGTCAGGTTAGTTGCCTTGGGAAAAAATTTCACCAGAGAACGACCTGCCTACCGCTTTGCTGTTTTGATTTTTTTTCCTACATTTTTTTTTTCGCAACCCTTTTTTCAATCGGCTGGTTTTTTTCTTTCCATTTGCTGTTTTTCTAAACATTTGTTAAAAATCTTTTCTCAGAACCAGGCCACCTGAGCGTTATTAATAACTGTTGAAACAAGTTTGCATTCAAAGGGTTGTATCAGTTTTACAATAACGTTATGTTACCTCATTAACTTTTTTGCGCAAGCATCAGTTTTCGCATATGTAGTCGCGATGCTATTTAAGAAATAAGTCTTCGGTGAAAATAGGTAGCACTTTTTGCACGTCGTCTCCGTTTGGTTTTGTCGCCAATTCTCCGGCCACAAAAATTCTGACGTTTGTCGACGCTTTCTTAATTTGTCAGTCAAAAACTTAAAGCTTAAAACTATGTTTATTAGTCGTAGTCTGCTTTGATTAGATCGTCAGTTTGTTTTGGGGGCGAACAGCGCGTTGCATTGTGGGGTCGCAGGCCGTTTCGTCACTTCCACGCAGCGCGGAACGGCACGCATAAGATTTCACACGTTTTGAAACGTGGCCAAGCTGGAGCGCCAAATCGCGGCCACGTTCGGCCACGTTCACTTTATTACGTGTGAAATCAAATTGCACGGTTCGGAGCGGCACTGCACGCTTTATTTATTACGTGTGAAATCGGTATTAGGGTGTTGAGGCTTGCTCATACATAACTCGGCCTGTATTGTGGATGGGCTAATCATGGTGTTTGTATGTCTACATTACACACATATGGGCTCTTTTACTGATTTTATAATTTTTTTGTTCTTGAAAAACGAATCGGACGTACGTCTTCCGCCAACAGCGCTATCAACTTATCTTGTTTTATCAACTCTCGTTTTCTGAATTAAGTGTTATTAATCTTCCTCACTATTCCTGTGGTGTTACAAGAATCGTATCAAAAACCAAAACTGGTAAAAGGGGCCGCCAAGTTCCGAATGGTTCGTCCTTTCAAAGGAGTGATATCAACACACCAAAACATTCGCCAAGTTAATCGCACCGCTTAATAATTCGAAGTTTAAATGAAAACTAAAACATTGCTACTTTCGGTAGCAATGTTCCAGTTTTCATTTAACGTCCAAAGTATTATTCGGTGCGATTAAGTTGGCGAATGTTTTGGTGTGTTGATATCACTCCTTTGAAGGGCCGAACCATTCGGAACTTGGAGGCCCCTTTTACCAGTTTTGTTTTTTGATATGATATCAGACCTTTTTTTAAAATTGTTAATTAGACTCAGCTCCACTACCGTGCAGATATGTAATAAAGTGGCACGTCAACAAGAAATTGGTTTTCCACAATTGATACTACCTTTTGCCTATAGGCCGAACCATTCTCAACTTGGTCACCTATTTATAGGTTTTTGTTTGGTTTTAATTTTGTTGTAATTTGTTTTATTTCTTTAGTTTTAGTGTGTTGATATCACTCCTTTGAAGAGCCGAACCACTCTCAACTTGGTGGCCTCTTCAACCGTTTTTGACTTTGTTTATGTTGCTTTGTTTTTAGAGTTGGTTTATGTTTCGTGAATTGGACGTGAATACAATTTCTTTGGCAACGTTGTTTAGATTTGTCGTGCTACACTAGTGTGTGTCACTGTCTACGCACGCACGTCAGTATACACGTTTTCATTGTCCGAACTTTGGCAGTCAATGGTTCTAACAATACTTTCGTACTTACGCGCCATCCCACGCCATCCTCGTTACACCCCTAGGCTCCAAAATATAAAAGGTACGCAGTTCGTATCGTACTGCAGCTATTTGTCCAATTTCACAGCTGGAAGCCTTCCCGTTATCTCGGTATCGATGAATAATAACCCAATGGAAATTAACATGGGGATGAGCGGACTAGAATTAGCTAGTAACTTAGCTACACATTTTCAACGTTATTGAGGGTCAGATTTTGCATCGAAAGCAGCTTAGCTGGCATTCCTACACGAGTTAATTTTTGTCAGGTGGGTCATTGCTCTTGATTTCAACACACTTTAAGCTTTTGTACCTCATTATTATTTTTATCCAAGTCCCTGAAATGTGCCCAACTATGCTTCAAGATATAAGACATTGACGCTATGGCGCCGCGCTAAAATGGTTTACAACCTCGACAATTGAATTGATGTGATGTTTGTTGTGATGATTGTTGCCTAACTTGGCGCAACACACTATCGTGTGTCTAGATATCAGTAAATATGTCCTCGTGAGATTGTGAGAAATGTATTACTAATATACGGCAGGACGTGGCATGTGCGGAGGGGGGGGGGAGGGGAGGGCCGAAGATAATTTATGGGCTGAAGAGAACTTCACTGAAAATAACAAACAAACAAAAAAACGGATCATGCCCTCCACTGATACCAAGACACTGCTGCTACAATACGTAACTCAAGCATAAATACAATTTACATAACATTGGAAGGCATTTGTGGACTATAAAGTGTAAAATCAGGCTTGCATTCATTAAAGCGCATATCAGTCGGGAATTTGCAGTGGCCGCCATCTTGAATGTCATCTTGAATGTCATCATGAATCGATTCCCGTGCCACGAGATGTCGTACGTTCTAGCAATACCGAACACTCGAATGACGCAAACGTATGCGTCAGATCTACGGCCATTCTGCGACGGCAGCTCAAGAGTATTCTACAATGATCACGACGGGCTTGAGGTTTTATATTCGGGATCCAAGCTAGAATCATTACAAATGAATTACCCTTACAGCGCAAGTGACTCTAGAGGCGATCCAGTACCACGCCGTGCAAGAGGGTGATCGAGATTTAGGAAACTGGGTGAGGGGAGAGAAACTGATGGGAAAAAAATCGATGTAGGGAAAACTTTTTTGCGATAAATGAAACGGAGATCGGGGGAGAGGCGAAAACAATTGCAAGTATGTTCCATTCCCCCCTCCCCTTTCCTCGGGACATTTCTCAAGTAGCACGTCTCCTTTAAGACGTTGCTCCGCGAAAAATGGGAACATTTCATGTTAGAAAATAATTTCAACTCACGAACAAGGAACTGCTGAAAGGAGGTAATAGTTAAGTATTAACAAGCACAACTAGGGCAATAAGCAAGATAATAACAACATGTTAGTAATACACGGCAAGGGAAACGAACTAGATACCAGCCTACATTTAACTAATACAAACGACAGGAAAAAAGAAAAGCAGGAATAATGGTGTATAAAGGAAGGAAGAAGGAAGGAAAGAGAAAGGGAAAAGAAAATCAGTTAAGAGTGTGAGTGCTTTGAATGACTACACTAGTCATAAATTATTAAAAGATATATATATGCGCCCGATTCTGCTGACACTAAAACTATGTACGAGTAGGAAAAGGTCGGTTTCAACGGTTTTAAGAATGGTGCCAAGCGTAAATGATGTCAAGCATGTTAGGGCGGGGGTGCACTTTCCGACAGCTTCGAAGGAGCCGGCAGAACCCCTGGTGGGGCTAAAAATAGTCCAACATAAATTATTTCCTCGGAAAAAAACATCCACGGTAAAAACGTCAGGGGACTAACGGTATTGGGGAAAAAACGGTCAACAAAAAAAGGTCCGAGATAAAAAAAAAAAAAAAAAAAAAAAGGTGTTTGGAAAAGATCTGTGGGAGAAATTAAAAAGGTCTGGGGAAAAAATCTGGTCTGGAGTTTAAAAAAATAAAACTTTCATCATTTTTTTTCTGTGTTGTCATGTTTTTATTATAGATTCAGCTAGGTAAGGTTAGTTGCCTCGCTCGAATTTCACCTGGCTTGGTTTTTTTCCTCCGGACATTTTTTCTGGACCTATATCCCCCAGATTTTTTAATGAAGCATTTTTATCTCACAGGACCTTCGTCCCTTGGGATTATTTTCTTGGATTCGAACCCACCCGCCATGTAGTTTATATAAGGAAAAATTGTTGAGAGAGTTTACTTGCGAAGGTAGGTTCCAGGGTTATTAACTTCGGTAGCAATCTTTTTACGGAAAAAAATAATTAACTAACATTTTGCACAAAAATTACTTGCTAGGAAAAAGGTACTCCCAAGCGAACTTTTTTCCGGTTTTATAATACAAATTCTCTAAACAAAAAAACCGCCCTGTAGAGCATGTATCCCCATGGAATTCACAGCTACGAAGGTATACAACTAAAAATAGATTAAGAGTTCGCTCAGACGAAACGAACTGTAGGCTACTTTGAACTCCCCATTTTTTGGGGGGACGTTCAAGTCAAATTACGTCATTAAGAAAGGGAAGAGGGTCGTTTCGCGTATAGATGACGAATGATAGCGAGGGGAAGGGGCTGGTGAGTTGATGACGTAAGCAAGCAAGAGAGTGAAAACCGAAACTGAGGCTAAAAAGTCTGTTTTGTTGGCCGTACAAAAATAAATCCCATCTTACGTCCTGCACCCCTTGCTTGCAAACTTTTGTCTTAATTTCTTTTTTTTTTAGGGGGGGGGGGGGGTAAGACTGACGTAATACTGGAGGGAGAGTTAGGCAATCAATGACGATTTGATTGATGATGAGGGAGGGAGGGGGTTGAAAATTGTCATTTTTTAAATGAAATAATGCTTGGACGTTCGTTTTTTCTTGTTTTTGTTAGTAATGTCAGAAAGTGAACGCAATTTGTGTTTAAAAGCGTGAGTGTGTTTTTAATCTATGTCATGCAGTCAGCGTTTTATTGCTCAGGGAATTTGTTTAAAACTAATTGAAAAGATTCATCACTGATGAAAGAGGGACCAGGGTAGGCATCTGAGACATCATTTTTAACCGAGGTGTGCTCGGGCGGAGGGGAGGTACAAAAAGATGAAAATTTGCTTGACGTCACTTAGGGACCGTATATAAGTACTTACGCAAATTTTTCTCCTTTTAAATCTTTTCTTTCCCCTGTCTCACAACTTTTGCAACCTTCCCTACATAATGTCACATACATCCTCCCCTGCAACATTCCGTTACCGATTAAGAGAAAAATAATTTTATTGTTTTTCTGACCAGTTTACAGAATAGTTACAAAAATGGAAAAAGATGATTAGAACACGTTTTTTTGGAATAATATTTACGCAAAACGTTTTACATACGGTACAAAAATAAAAATAAATTCGTCATAAAAATAGATAAAAAAAATTATTGTGACATCACGAATTGTGACCCCGCTCCCCCCCCTCCCGGTTGTCCAAAAACAGGCACTCCCCATCCCGCCTGGCCTTCTACGACGTCGCGTTTATACGACCTCTTACGGACGGCCGTAATAAAATCTAGACAGGTAACAAAAGCAGTTTCGATTTTGCGTAGGCCTATAGGTAGGTCATGGAACTTTACGGCCACTGTGTTCCGTACAGGAAGAGATGGAACTCCCATTCTACTTTGAATAAATTATGGCGCAAGGAAAACCGCGTATCTCCGGATTAAATAAGTTACGATCACTATCATGCAGCTACTGTACCCGATCTAGAAAATGATAATTTGGCTTAATGTTGGCCGGTCGTGCATTGCATTGCCGATCACTGCAGTCCTGGTTTTAAATGCAGGACTTCCTAAATGATGTTGATAGCCTTACTGCGAAAGACCAAGCTTCAGGTGTCCTATTTTCTTGTGATGTATTTGAATAAATAGTATCTGCTGCTCTAATAGCAAAATTGACCCTCTCTCCTTCTGGCGCCATGGCTAAGGCTGGGTGCGCGTCAAAAAGCTACAGTATCTGCTCTCTGGTCCAATTTTTTGCGATTCTTAACGACTTGAGGACTCTTCTAAGTGAAAGTGAAATGATTTCAATAGACTCGATGTAACGAATCTCCGAACAAGAAGTTTCTCCGTATAACGAACAATAGTCAGCTATTTAACCGGCCACCTTTTGTTCACATGATGGAAATCCCTCTTTCAGCTAATGGGGCCACCTACCCTTCATGGTGGAAAGCCCTTCATACAATATACAGCCGAATACGGAGTTTCTCCCTATAACCTGCTTATAGCGAACAATTGTCAATTATTGAGTGGTCCACTTTCTGTTCATATGGTGGAAAGCCTTCATACAATAAACCTCCGAATAAGAAATTTCTCCCTACAGCGAACCTTTGCACAACAAACCTCCATGTCATGGCTGAGCGGTAAGACTTCAACCTTTGGTCTTAAAGATCGTGGGTTTAATTCCCGCACGGGCAGTCCGACATTTAAGTCTAAAAGGCAACGTAAATTGGTTTGCATTGTATTTATTAACTACTTTTCGAGCCCTGATGGCTTTATGTCCTGTTTGCTTTATGTTTACGGCCCAATCCGACTCTAGCGTGGTATAGCCGTAGCAAACACCCTTCAATCCTTGTTTAAGTACGGATATTTTTCTCAAATGCAGTCGTTGCTTTTCCAAGCTGATAAAACGCCTAGTTCAAGAGCTCTGGAGTTTTTTTTCAGTTCGTTATCGAAAAAAAAATCTTGTAGTATTCCTGGAAGTCTCGCCATGCAAGGAGCCTCTGTAAACGAACTACTCGTCTTTAAAAAGTACTTCTTACTTAGCTAATTAAAATTGACATCAGGATAACAAACACACTTAAGCTTTCGCCGTGAGGCACGATTTTCGAAAAAGAAGAAAAAATCATGACGGAATAAACCGCGTAATGTTGAGGAAACTTGTCAGAGCTTGGTGATTAACAAAATGCCAAAAAAAAAAAATTTATTCAATTTCTTCAGCTGGAGCATCAACATTACAATAAAAGGAAAACAAGTGTCGCATCGAAAGTTTATTAGAACTTACATAAAGTAAAGAGTGATCATTGATCAGTTTCCGTAGGTTATGGATGCGGTGGGATTCCACTATTATTGTCTTGGTTCAACTTTATAAACAGTACCTTACCTATACCCAGAGGATGAGATTTTTTGAGCGCTTATGAACTAATAGAACTCAACGAACATTGGAATCAGACTTTTGCATTCATCCAGGTTCGGATTGGAAGGAGTCAGGCCTCCCCGGGAAGACTGCAGGGGCGTCGGCATACCTCGCTTGGAGGGGAAGGGGGAAAGAAGGCGCCGCAAGCTAGCTTTTTTTTTTTAGAAATCTGCGTGAATTTGAAACGTTTTCCTACAATTGTCATACGAATTTATTTCAAATTTTTGAAAAACTCCTTGAAGCACTCAGTGACCTCTCCTGTAAACAAGGGCCTCATGTACTGGAGGCCTCCCCGGGTGACCCAATCCGACACTGTATTTATCAATTTACCATATTTTCCGCAAATTGTTTTAAAAATTGTAATTGGCGGTCAGTTAAAACAATTCATTTCCACGTTGTAGCACTACCATTCATTTCATTCACATAGCCTCTTCGTACTCAGCACTGCATAGCATTAATATTGAACTAGCTGAGGCCCGTGCTACGCACGTGTGGTGTTGAAAACACGGTTCTCAACACCACACGTGCGTAGCACGGGCTTCAGCTAGTTTCTTCAATTGAGTTTCTTCAATTTTAAGTTTCTTCAAATTGTTGCGCACACTGGGTAACAACGCTGATTTTAGTTTGCTTCACTCCCTCAACCAGCGCATCCTGTGACTCAAATCCCCGTCTTTCTAATGATCACTTCCATTATAGTCGTTCGTATTCATACTGGCGGAAATATCAGCGCGTCATGTGACTCAAATCCCCCTTTCTAATGATCACTTCCATTATATTCGTTCGTGTTCATAGTGGCGGAAATATCAGCGCGTCATGTGACTCTAATCATCCCCCACCTTTTAACGATCCCACTTTCTAAGGATCACTTCCATTATTTTCAATAAGCCACGTTCATGCTGGCATAAATAAGGCTCACAGTGGTCTCGAAGCTGTCCCTTCCAGAAGCATGCTGTCCTGAAAAGCTTTCCTGCAATGCTTTCCCTGCTACCAGACGCGCAGTGCCGTTGCTACTGCGGGTGTTTGATGTTGCTGCTGGTGCCGATGCATTCTGCTGACCTCGTGATTTCGATTTCGAGATTTCGATTTCGAATTTTTTATGCTTGGTAAATACTCCACGCATTTACTACAAATTGGGAATTAATCTTTCAATTAGTTCTTAAGGGGACGTACCTCCAAACGAAATACGTGCATATATACGTTTACGTACACGACTCAAATCCATTTTAAAATGTGGCAGCTCGAAGGGGTCGTTTGTAAAGTCCTAGGATTACATAATGTGTATCCTATGAGAAATTAGAAATTCACACGCTGGGTCACGGAAAGCCAAGGCCTTCTAGGAGATAAGCTCTAGGACTTCGAAACAAGAACCGAAGCATCTACCTCAGCTGACCTTGAGATCTGTTTGCAGTTGTTATGAAGCAAGAAAGCAAGTCTTTATCCTTTGGCCGATTTTGATAAAATTTTGGGAAGTGGACAATAAACTTAAGCCATGTGGTGGAACGGTCGGAAATTTATACTATTTTTTGCTTTAATTCGAAAAAAATAATCCTTTTAGTTAAAAAAAATAGTAGGTCAAAATTGAAGCGACACGAAACTGCAGTAAGAAGGTAAGTAAACCAACACACTTTTTTGGTGCACTTTTCAGGCGCTGTGATGAGTATTTGTTTACATAAACCAACGTCGTGTCACTTGTCGATCGAAAAATAAACTTGTTGGTGAAATAATTGATCATAATTGACTGTTGTAAAGACAAGTGGAATTACGTCAGACCCAAAAAGATACTCAAGAAATAATGTAGGATAGTAAACCATACGTTTCACTGGAGTAACGTGGCTCGCATTGAACCTGTGAATGAGTCCAAATCACTGCCCTGTCACCTTTATCACCGTGGCCACTCCTCCATTCATCTCTGATTTACCATATTTATTTGCTGCGAGTTGTGCGTATTTATTACTGTTATATTTCTGAACAAGTAAAAGGTTTACATTTATTAAGATTTTCGGTTTATCGTGTCATCTTGAGTTTAATGGCTGATTCATAGCTGATTAATTCTGGTATTTGAATGCCAGAATCCCCGTCAGTGTTTGATGGCTGATTTATTTAATATTTAACATGCAGTTTTTTTTCATTATTTTTTGATTAATTACTTAACATGCCTTTTTTTTAATTTCTGATTAATCATTTAATACATCAATTTCAAATTTGTTTAATTATTTAACATTTTTTTTTTCTGATTAGTTATTTAACTTGTCGTTATAAATTTCTGGTTAATTTCCCTGAATCGTAATCAAAACGGTATAATTGAGCTACGTCAGATTAATTTTAATCTTATAACCGTAGCTGTGTATTTTTTTTAAATTTGAAAATTAATTTTTCAAAAACCCCGAAACGAAATCGACTAAAGCACATACTGCATTTTCAAAATATCATTTTTGAAAGTTATCGTGCATACAGACAAACACACACACAGACACGAGCACTGAATGAGATACATTGCTTTGCACTATACTTCGCTAAAATCAGATACAGAGAAACTAAACACCCACTGGCAAACAAGCATTTTTTTGTTTATTTTTAACTTTATTTTTTCTAACCGTTTGACGTTAAATTGTCAAGATTTGTTTTTTTTTTCCTTTCAAGCTTAAGACGTAAAAAATTAATCTTACTTTGCTTTATTGAGCGCTGCTCTGCGGTGTCGTGCAGGCTGCGCAGTAAATTTATTCCTTACTTTTTCTGCCATGTAATGCCATAACAGGCGCTTTGACATGTTTAATAAAGTTAAACATACAAAAAGTCGTTGGGTACAAGAAATTTATTGATAAGTAATATGTTAAAAGGTACAGAAGTGGGCTTTTAAACAGTGCTATAAATAAACGAGGTTACGCAATAATTTTCAACGCTTCACTTACTGGAGCTACTATTTTATAAAAACTAGGCTATTCAAACGTCAAAGTGGCATTTTATGAAAAACCAAATTTTGAGGATATAAAACAATTTTTGAAATGATGTTGGATTTTACCCGTAAAAAAATTTCTTACTAAATTTCCACACTATATTTAATGGCTTTTTTAAAATCTGATTTCCTTATTATGTATTCTTTAAGCCTTGCTTCATTTGCAGCAACTAACGCTCTTATAGATAAACTCGATTTTGAACCTTATAAGACGAGTTTGAAGCAAAACGAAGAATACCCGTTATATACAGCTTCTGCCTGCAGTTTCATTTTTTTTTAATTAAGATATACTTAAAAAAAATATTTTTTTGTTTTAAAAATTGTGTAGACGGACATTTTTTCCGAAGATTACAAGATGCTACCTGGTCCCGGTGTGATATATGCCGATCTAGTAGGAACCTATTTGTTGTCACGCTGGCGTTTGTTTTTGTTGGGGGGGGGGGGGCAGAGTCGATGCCCATAGTTTTTGTCAATAATATACCTGTCGAAATATTACGTTTGTAATTTGTTACTGCTAATTGACATTACCCATCGCGTTGCCGGCCGCTTACCCTCTTTTTCACTACTGCCGTGCAAAGAATGAACACCGACACCCTTTGCTACCATGATGACGATAAAAAGAATGAACGTACGCGCCCTTTCACATTAATATTTTGCGTTTGGATTAGTTGTCACAATGTCTGCTTTCCTCACGGTCCATTGCAAGCGAAATAGCACCTCGTCTATTGTTCAGCGCAAGCGAAATGTGTGTTGATTTTGGACCATTTTTGGTATCATCTTGACTCAGCAATTACTTTTTTAAATAAATAATTTCAAGCGACGTTGTAAAGTTTTTGCTTTTACGCACTGTGGCATGCCATCATATTTTTTATTAAACATTTTTCATTATCGCAGTTTAATTTTCATTATCGGTCTGAATATCCCATTAACGGAACTACATGGTCGATAATGAATATTAAATTCCGATAATGAAAAATGTTTTCCGTTCACGAAAAACATTTTTCATTATCGGAATTTAATTTTCATTATCCGTTGTCGAAATTGTAAGAATTCAAATTTTTGTGGAGGCAGTAAACCAAATTCTCGTTGACGAAAAATAAATTGGAGAAATTGGGAAATTGGAGAATAACAAGTGTCTTGCCAGTTAATGGAAATTGATTTACCGTGAACGGAAAATCATATTTCGTTAATGGTAAACGAATATTTGATAATGGAAAATACTAGTTTCGATAATGGAAAATACTAGTTTAGATAACAGAAAAATGATTGAATAATATTTTTTAGTTTCTCTTTTGACATGTTTCAATAAATTTATTTTACTTTATCGAAATTTTCGTTAACAACAAATGAGTTTCCATGATGAGCAATTACGATTACTTGTCGAAAATCAAGTATGTTTTGTGAAAAAATGAAACACGTTTTTATTATCGGAATTTAATTTTCCTTATCCACCATGTATTAACGTTAACGGATATTAAGGCCGATAATGAAAACTAAAATGCGATAATGAAAAATGTTTAATAAAAAAAATCTGATGGCGTGCCATAAACCAACGAAGAAATTCACAAATAAAATTTTAAAAATAACGTCGAGTAAATAATTTTAAAACAATTTAAGAAAATATATATGTTGTTCTTACCTTAAGCCCTATGGAGAAGCGCCGTATTTTTCCACTCAAACACTCGGTTTCAATTTCTGGGTGGGCGTAGAAAATAAATCACTTGAGTGTTATCGCCTGTCGCTCCCGATAAATAACTGACAAATAGCTGCAGCCGCTTACGATGTCTTTCTTCTTAAAATTCTTTCTCCCAAATAAAAATAACTTTAAGAGAATGGAATGAGAAGGAAGGAGGACAAAAACAATTTCGGTGATGGGGAGATGGGTCACGTGACAACGGAGACCTCTCCTGACTGGATAGGAGCTTCGGAAACCAGAACCTCACATTAATAAAACGAAAGTCGAGAAATAGAACGCCGTAGCCCACTTTCTCCGCGCGCAGCTGGACAACGAATTTATCAAGAGGAAAATTCAGGAGGATACACTAAACGTCAAGGAAAACCTTGACTAAAAAGAGAAAGAGAAAGTTTAAAGATTTAGTTTACCTCAGGCGAGTTGAGGAAGCCACTCATAAATTATTCGACATCTTTTCCACCACGACAGTTTAAATCAGGAAGAGAGCAGAATGAAAACAGGAATTAACGCATTCTGCGCAGGGCACAGTTATCCAGCACCGCAGGGCCTCCGCTCCAGAGGGGGACTCCCAGTGTTGCCAGATTAGGGGTTTTACTTCCCAGATTATACTCTGGTTCAAGAAAGAAAGTTTTCCTTATACGGGCACCTCACTCTTCTAATAGAAATAAATGTATTATGGATTACTCGCTTCTGTTGGTGTCGCGGCAGAATGCCACCACGTCAAAATGCCACCGGACAAAATGCCACCTTCTACCGACAAAATACCACTTCAAAATTTTTTTTACTGATCTTTTTAAACAATCACAATGTATAAACATTTTTAAAAAGTCAATGACATCGTCTCGTTTAAGCTCGGATTGCTGTGCCATTTCAACTTCTTTTTTTTTTTAAAGTTTTACAAATTTTGCAGGTTGTCTATTTGCATATCCTGGGTTCGCGGCTAGCGTCACTTCGTTAAGTGCTAGAAGTTTATATTTAAACGTATCCCTGAATTTCACGCAAATCAAGCCACGACACAGAATGGATGTTTTCTTATGCCTATAACGATAAAAGTATACCGCAATGCTGGTTATTTTTTTATTTTGATGCATGTTATTTCTTTCCTGCACACTTTTTTTCTTGGGTTATAAAAATTGTCTTTTGACAACGTGATTTCTATACCATGAAAAAAAAAGTCAATGCAGCCATTTGTTTTTGAAAATGAGATCGCTCGTGTTTTTAATGAGGGAATGTACGGTCCTCAAACGTGTCGTAGTGCCATTCAGTATTGTTTAAAAGTAGATAAAAAATTATTAACACTGAAGCGCTGGTTGCGTTCATTCATATTGAATTTCACGGGATCGTTATCTGCTAGTCCAAACTGTTGTAATGTCTGTAGGCGTTGTGCCCCCGATGGTAAAAAAAATTCGCTGCAACATGCTTATGAATTAGGATTCTTAAAATTCGGCCGAAGACAATTAAATCCATAGCTCATACTCCATTCTGTATTCTTGATGATTGTCACCAAAAAAAAAAAACTAAAAAACAATGAAAAAAAGATAAAAACTGAGGGGGAAGAAGACTTATAAATCATTAATTTATAACTTTTTGTGATATATTTGTGACTTTTTGAAAATGTTAAATAGGCTACCTGTCAAGGTGGATTCTGCCAAGGTGACAACCTGTCAAGGTATATACGTTGTGACTATGTTTATTCATTGTGACTTTTTAAAAAGATCAGTAAAAAAATTTGAAGGGCATTTTGTCGGTAAAGGGTGGTATTTTGTCCGGTTGGCATTTTGACGTGGTGGCATTTTGACGAGTGGCATTCTGTCGAGCGTTCCTTCTGTTCGATCCATCGTACGCAACAAAGTGAATCATCTTTAACTGGTAACGAATGATGGTTAGTATAGAAGCGAGTAACCAATAGTGCATTTGTTTCTATTAGAACAGTGAAATGCCCATATAAGGAAAACATTCTTTCTTGAACTAGAATGTCGAGGTTTTAAATGCCGCTGGGGGTGAAAACGGGGAAAGGGGGAATATTTGGGAAGAAAACAGGAGGTGAAAAAAATTTGGGGGTATTCTAGGGTGGCGGAATTTATTGGTTTTACTTCCGTGTTATCATGTTTATCATTCATTAACCGTACTCAAGGCTAAGAAATTCTTCATAAATGAACGCCTTACCAAATGTAGGGGTATTCGCGAATCTAGGTAAAAATACCCGTGGAAAAAATACTCCCTGGAAAAAATATCCCTTGGAAAAAATACCCCTTGAAAAAATACCCCAGGATAAATACGGTCAAAAAATTTAAATGTGGCGGATTCAAGGCAAAAGGTGTGTGGTGCTAGCCTCAATGCCCCTCCTTTTCCATAAAATTCTGAGAACCTTTTTATTTTGCTCTTCTTTGGTGTGTTTTATGGGTGCACGGAAAAAAAGACTCGTAAATAAAAGCCTGGAAAAAAAAAACCGAGGAAGCGGTGAGGAGAAAAAGTTGTCTTCGGTAAGAGAAAATTCGTGAAATCACGATGTTTCCACCAAAACTGAAATAGAAGGGGGAGGGGAAGTCGAGAATCACAAATTTTCTACAAATTCCGTTACTGGGGAAGGAGGGGGTGGAATATTGAATTTGATCGACTATAGACATAAAAAAAAAGATTCGGGAAAACTTAATATTCCACCCCCACCTTCCCCAGTTACGGAATTTGTAGAAAATTTATGATTCTCGATGCCCCCTCCCCCTTTTATTTCAGTTTTGGTGGAAACATCGTGATTTCACGAATATTCTCTTACCGAGGACAACTTTTTCTTCTCAGCACTTCCCCGGTTTTTTTTTTTCATCAACTTTTTTCCAGGCTTTTTTTACGAGGCTTTTTTCCGTGCACCCGTAAAACACAACAAAGAAGAGCAAAATAAAAAGATTCTCAGAATTTTATGGAAGAAAAGGAGGGGCATTGAGGCTTGTACCACACACCTTTTGCCTTGAATCCGCCACATTTAAAAAAAATGTTGACCGTATTTATCCTGGGGGTATTTTTTCCGGGGGTATTTTTACCTACCACCATATTCGCAAGCAACACCAATTCTCAAACAAATTTTGTATCCACTTATTTTTAAGTAACAAACTGCACGTCTATTTTTTTCTTATTACAAATGACATGAGAAAGCCATGAGTCACGTTGCAAGTAAAACGTTCATCTTAGCAAGGCAGAAACTTGCTACGACGAGTTAAAATCGGACAGAACTGTAAAAAACTAAAAAAATTTTAGAAACAAGAGGAGACTTCGATGTGTGCTTGTGGCTCGGAGTGGAGCGATGTGTGGTTGAAGTACGACTTCGTTTGGTGCGAGCCACAAACACACACCGAAGTCCCCTCTTGTTTCTAAAATTTTTAAAATTATTTTACGGTTCTGTCCGTTTTTAACACGTCGTAGCAAGTTTTACCTTCTTAAGATGGACGTTTTACTTGCAGCTTGACTCATGGCTTTCTTGTGCTATTTGTAATTCTTTTTATCTTTTACTCTTGATAATGGCTCAGAGGTGAGCCGAAACGTTGGAATTTTTTTGTGTATTTGTGCACTTTCCTGGCTTTTACTTTATAACATTCTAACAAGTACTTTTTAAGTTTTTAGCACTACGCAAAGGACTTAGTTGTTGTTGTCATGGCGATTTTTTTTATCTGATAATTAAGCCTATTTACGTTTTTTATGTAAGTTTTTATGTGAGATTTTATGTATCTGAAGGTAAAAAAAACAAGTTACATTTTTTTTTCAGTTTCGTGTTAGTAGTAATTAATGTAAATACGTGTGGCAACGTAGCTATTAACGTAGCTGTTTTTTATCTTTTTATTTTGTTTTTGTATATGTAGTTTTTTTGTGATTATTTTTACACGAAAAGTTTTTTTTTTCACTACGGATATTGAAAAAAAATCTTTTTATGGGTTATCTAGTGTGGGGGGGGGGGGTGATTTCGGCGGCAAACGCTTGCTGGCATCTAGCAACATTGGGGAGTCCCCAGGTAGCAAAGAAATATGAATTCAACACAAAATTACCAGGCCACAATTCGTTTGTAACCAGTGGACTTAAGGATGGAAATGTCGCACGCAGTATATCTTCCAAAAATATACGTAGATAGATAACACAAAGATATGCATTATAAGGGGCTCTACGTTGTTACTTTTTAAATTTATAATAAACTATTGGGCTCTAAATAATGGTCCATCGTATTTAAAATAATCCCCCTAAAACCAAAACTGGTATAAGAGAAGCCGCCGAGTATCCAAAAAGGGTCGGCCTTTGAAAGTAGTGATATTCAACCAGGGAAAGACCGCCAAGGTATTAGCCAAGTAAATAGCACCTACTAATATTTCAAAATAGTTAAATGAAACTAGAAGATTGCTACTAGCGGTAGCAATATTCCAAGTTTTCATTTAACGTCCAAATTGTTATTCAGTGCGATTAACTTTGCTAATAGGATTAACCTTGGCGGCCTTTCCCTGGTTGAATGATATCACTACTTTCAAAGGCCGACCCTTTTTGGATACTTGGCGGCTTCTCTTGTACCAGTTTTGATTTTGGGTGGATATCACAACTTTCATAGGCCTTGAATACAAAGATTCCCATGGTCTAATCGTCACCTCTACCTTTTTTGTCTGGAGGTATTTTATGTCTATAGATTTTATCATTCATAATTTTCACATTTGCCATTGCCTAATTAGCCGTTACATCAGCCAAACTGACACGGTTTGGTTTATTGTATGTTTCATAAGCATAAGTTTGTTCAGTCCCACTTTTGAGCGCACTGACTAACAAACGCTGATTTTAGTTTGCTTCGCTCGCTCACTCAGCGCATCACCCTTCAGTTGCTTCTCCCTAGGGTAATTTTAATCCACTCAATGATGCTGGAATTGCTCATGCAATCACAATTAATCTCATCGACTTGGCCGATCGTCTACTTGGTGGCATCACACTATAGCACAACCATCAAACTCGGCACATTACGAAGACACACTTCTTTGAAAAAATTTACTTTTTTCCTACTTGACTGGACCCTGTGCTCACGATCTGCATTGTGTTTCAAATTTTCCTGGCAATGATAGATTCTCAGTCTCTTTTCTGTTGCAACTTCCGTAGTTTAGCTACCATGGTGTATTCAAGTAACTATACTATAAAATTCACTGATCACGTAATATTTCACTTTTCAAATATCACACAATATAAAACTCACTGAACGGTATCCAACCAGCAACCAAGGTTAGTTTATTTACCACGTTGTTAAAACAACCAGTTCAACAATTGCAAAAATAGTTATTTTGTTAAAACAGTGAATTGTTGCGGTTTATACGTACTGAAACGGTCGTTAAACGCTCGTTAAACCCCTTGAAACCCTTGAACGGTAAGTTCTTAGAAGAGTGTACGGCTTATAGGCCTTTCAAACTCTAATAAAATACAGCAAATACAGTAAAATACTGAAACGGTGCGTGGATAACACTTAAGCATGTTATAATAGAATGTTGGATAACAATACAAACAATGGTTACCACAATAATTTTGCATTTAAGCGCCACTTCAGGGCCACGTACTTCTAGCTGGAACCCCCAATTTACAAAAAGGCACTCCACCGTACTACTCTTTACCAATGTGCCAAAATTTAGATATGCAAACTTTCCCTAAAGAGCTGTAGACATTTCTAAATACCTTATGAGAATTAACATGGGAGCCCCGACCTTAGCTACTAGTAGCTAGCCAGTAACACAAATCAACTTTATTGAGGCCACGTTTTCTCCATAAAGGACACCTTCCCAAACTTTAATGTTGTGGTATTCTTCGTTGCTGGACCGAAGACACCTGATTTCAACGATTTCCAAAGATTTCTATCGCATGGGGAATTTACACCAGTATGCTGAAATCAGGTATAAGCTCGTTACAGTTAACAGACTGCTAGTGAGCAGCCTCTAACAACAATTACGCACTAGTAATTAAGCTCCAACAACAATAAATCATCTACTTGGCGGCGACACACTAGCGTGTGGCTAGAATCATGCCAATTTTATTTAAATTAGTTTGTTAAATTTAACTAAAACCTAATTGTCATAGAATTAATTGCTTTCCCGAATTTCTAATGTGTCTCCCTTACAGCAATGAGGTACTGATTGCTGTAAGGCTGACGCATTCGAAAGAGTTGCCTTAGAAACTCGGTGAAGCAATTAATTCTATGTGAATTAGGTTTATGCTGGATTGCAGTGCGAATAGTTAAATTCACCTCACTTTGCTACGGTAGGAACTTATTTCTATGGAGAGCAACACTCGGCAAGCGTTATACGCACGAGGGTACGAGCTTGGAGGAAAATCATGAAGAAACGCGTGTTGTTACTACGGTGGCTCGTTGGGACACACAACCTTTTCCTACACCCAAAAAACTTCCATGAACCGGAATTTCGGCGTTCCAGCACTGGATAAGCCACACAACAACCTAGGGCGATATACGGTACAACTGCCACCGAGCTAGACGCCATCTTGTTACGGTTCCATAAACGTTTTGTGTGAGTACAAAAATGTTGTGTGTGTACCAATGAGCCACCGTACACTGCAATCACGCAGCTTAAAAATGGCAGGCAAACAGCGTCATAGTTTTTCGATCAGCGTATTTTTTTTGGGGGGGAGGGGGTGTAAGGACGCTGGGGAGAGGGCGGTAAGGACGCTGATCAAAAAACCATGGCAACACGAAGGAGAGCGAGTGAGAGTGAATTTCATGAAGGTAAATTATGTTAGCTAACATTTTCTATACGCGGTTTGAAAAATACCACGAATTGTTTTGACAATTAGCGACAGTGCAATGCTTATTTGCCAGCATCTTTGAACTCAACTGTGGACCGGCTTAAGCTACGGCTACCAGCGCCATGTTGTCTGCTTCTGTGGTCCTTGGTCAAGCGGTGAGCGCTATTTGCGCTAGTCACCCTTCTGTGATGTTAAATTGCGGTTGTAAGCTGCTGTTAACAGTTGCTACCCATTTGTCCACACTATCAACGAAACTGCTAAATAAATACTAAACCCGTGTGATGGTATAGAAATGACCGGTTTCTCATTTCTGTTTTTATTTTTTTTTATGTGAAGTTTTAATCATATCAAAAACCAAAACTGGTAAAAGGGGCCGCCAAGTTCCGAATGGTTCGGCCCTTCAAAGGAGTGATCTCAACGCACCAAAACATTCGCCAAGTTAATCGCACCGCTTAATAGTTTGAAGGTTAAATGAAAACTAGAACATTGCTACTTTCGGTAGCAATGTTCAAGTTTTATTTAACGTCCAAACTATTATTCGGTGCGATTAAGTTGGCGAACGTTTTGGTGTGTTGATATCACTCCTTTGAAGGGCAGAACCATTCGGAACTTAGTGGCCCCTTTTACTAGTTTTGGTTTTTGATACATCACTCCTTTTTTTTAAATTGTGTACTAGACTCAACTCCACTACCGTGCAGATGTGTAATAAAGTGCCACGTCAACAAGAAATTGGTTTTCAACAATTTGCTACTACCTTTTGCCTGTAGGCCGAACCATTCTCAACTTAGTCACCTCTTTATAGGTTTTTGGTTTGGTTTTAATTTTGTTCTATGTTTTATTTAGTTGGTGTTGGTGTGTTGATATCACTCTTTTGAAGGGCCGAACCACTCTCAACTTGGTGGCCTCTTTACCAGTTTTGGATTTGTTTATTTTACTTTGTTATTACAGTTGGTTTATTTTTCGTGAATTGGACGTGAATAAAATTTTTTTTGTAACGTTGTTTAGATTTATCGTGATTGTGTGTCTAGGCACGCACGTCAATAAGCCATGGACTTTTGTTACTTTGTAAGTTAGCTTGTAGATTAGAGCGTAAGGGGTTAAGCCCATGTAGAGCTCTCGTATGAATAAATAAATCAGTATACACGTTCTCATTGTCGAACTTTGGCCGTCCAATGCGAGACGATGCCGACAATACTATCAATGGTTATAACAATATTTCCATACTTACGTACCATTCGTCCAATTTCATAGCTGGGAGCCTTCCCGTTATCTCGGTATCGATGAATAATCATCCTGTGGAAATTAACATGGGGATGAGCGGATGTTAGCTAGTAGTAACATATTTTCAACGTTTTTGAAGGTCAGATTTTGCATTGAAAGCAACTTAGCTGGCATTCCTACACGAGTTAATTTTTGTCAGAAGGGTCATTGTTCTCGACTTCAACACAATTTAACCTTTTAATGCCCATGCCAAACTGGATATTTTTTTTTTAAGTCCCATATGATAGTTGGGTCGGTCGCGGCATTCATCCGGCATTCACTTGGTTTGCAGACGAGGACGCTGACCACTGGGCTGTTGCAGCTCGCTTTACTCGGGGTCCCCGGGGACCCCTCATAAAACTCGCGTTGCCGTTCAGTAGCCGTCCTTTTAAAGGGACTCCAGGCTGTAAAGGGTTATTGTAGCTTGGAATGGGGAGGAGAAAAAGAAAGACCGAGGGTACACGGAGGTTTCTTAAGTCGCTTTATCTCACGTCGCTTAACCTTACGTCGACTTGAACTCACAATGCTTTAGGAGAGAGGTGGTTACACGGAGGTTCTAGTATCGTATAGTCTTTATTATCAAAAAGGCAACCAAAAATGTTTGGGCCTTGTAATTTCTAAATCGTTCCTCATATTGAACACATACTGGTTACGAATATTCAGAACAACAAATTCATCGAGAAACGTCCCATTCAAGTTTTGTGAAAATTCAAAATGGCAGACCAATATGTCATCCAAAAAGGTTTTGGGGTTGTAATTCTAAATCGTTCTTCATATTGAATACATACTGGTTACGACTATTCAGAACAGATTTATCGATAAAGGTACCATTCAAGTTTTGTGAAAATTCAAAATGGCGGACCAACATGATATCCAAAAACTGTTTAATTTAAATTTATGCAAATAGAATGCATGGACAGAATTGGACAGAATTGGACGAGCAAGGAAGGGTCAGTCAGTTATGGACCACTGATACCTAGTCCGCAAGTTATGGGAAAACTTCATTTTATACTATTTGATAAAAATAAAAATGGCCAAAAATGGCGGCTCAAAATGGCGTCCAAAAAACAGTTTGAGGTAGTTCTGGCGACGAGGAGTTAAGTCAAGCGAGATCAAGCGAGCTCTTCTGTTCACCTAAGTATTAGTTGTACTTGGGTAAGGGTAGGTTAGGTTAGTTGAACCGGGTCGAAATTAGTGATTCAAGGCAAGTTTTAGTGCGGTAAGCTACTTAGAGAGGATTGGTTTTGCTTGGCAGTAATGTCAACCAAAGCCTGGAACCAGTCGAAGAATAGAGGTTGTATATTCAGACAAGAGAGAATGTGCTCCTTTTTGAGGGGGGGAAATTACTTCCGGTATTGGTGATGTGCAGATTCATGACGCAGAGATGCTGTCCGCATTGTCAGTGTTGGCAAGGGTCACTATAGGGTCTCCCTGTTAAACTCTCAACGTTGATAGCTTATAACACTGTCATAAGTGAACATTTTTAAACCGGATTTGGAATCTAGCATCGACTAATCGAGGCCTGTCTATACACTACAAAAACGTTGAAATTTGGCGCAGCCAAACCCAAGATCCAGAGAGGGGCCAAATAGACAACCGTTCTTGTAGTGGGGCTGTACAGTCACAGCCTCTCTCGGACTAGAATCATTGCAACAATAGGTCTGAAGAGCAGCAATGATCCTAAAGATTCTGTTACGATGTTCGGTTAGGCATATCCATATTCGTCACGGGGGCTATTGTTCGAAAGTGATGTTTCTCTCTCTAGGACCACGTTAGGGGTCCGCTTGCCAAGTTCATCACATTCATTGTAAGAAAGTCATTGTTCAATTCCTGCATTGTTGCACGGCGGCCTCATCCTTTGGTACTTAACAGAAACAAGAATTGAGCGTATTTCACGATGGCGAGGATGAATACCCGTGCGGCGAAACAGCTTGAAAACTGTTGAAAATGGGCAGTCTTTGTCCTGACAAGCTAGTTGTATTCGAATCAATTCTATAAACTGTATCAATGTGATAAAAGTGTGTCAAGATCATTGATTTCAGCCGACTACTACTATATTGCTGATTCTGGCTACTGACTAATTCCGCAAAAAAAAAAAAAAATTATCCATCAGATATGACTGAAATTTGGTATTCAACACCCTTTAAATTCCAATAGGTGCCTTTTATGTTTTGACGCTTGGGGAGGCATTAACTAAAAAGATTGCAATCATCTGTAATGCTATTTTTCTGTATGCTGGGAAAATGCCACTGTGATCAAAATAATCATCAATTTTTATTCAAAGGGTTTTAGCGAGCGTTAACCACTCCTGGTCATCTGCCCGACGAAGTCCTAAGTCCCTATGTCTGCAGCACCCGGATTAACAAAGCAAACTGCCTACCACAAATAATCGGCAACATGACTATGTAGTTCGGGCTGTGACTCAAATAAAATATGCGAATATGCGCTACTTATTGTTGATGGCTGCCATAAATTCTAGAGGAGGTGTTATCTGAAACAAAACCCACAAGGGTGAAAATACCCGCCAAGTTTAAGCCATTCAAAGTAGTGTTATCAGAGCAAAATTGGTTTCCACCAAGTTGCTACATTGGTTGCCAAGCTAATCCCACTGACTATTACTTCAGACATTAAATGACCATTGCTGCGGGTTGTCATGTTTGCCATTTAACCTTTGATCTAACATTCGGTGGGATTAGCTTTTTCATGCAATGTCATTGGTGGCAGCGATTTTTGTTCTGGTATCACTACTTTGATTGGCTGAAACTTGGCTGGTTCTTTCACCCTTGTGGGTTTTGTTTCAGGTAGCATATTGATAGCATATAATTATTTTGATGTTTTGTAGCTTTTCTGTCTTCTATTTTATTATTATTATTAATTTTTTGGGGGTCTGCAACTTTTTACTATAAGTATTGACTAATAGCCTATTACATGATTCAACAATTCAAAATAGGTTTTGAACGATACCAATTGTTGACTATATAGACTATTTACTTTAAATTGACTATAAATTGTTGTTTTTGCTTTACTAGTGTTTTCTTTGAGATTGATTTATATATTTCACTCCTCGTTGTATTCTGCTTTTATCTCCATTTTCATAAATTTGTTGTGTGTATATATATTTATCATTGCACTTTTTTTAATTTTATTTCAATGTTGTTTTGTTGTTGTTATTCTGGCGCCTAACCTTTGACTCTGTGTGCAAAAGTGCTTGTTCAATTGTTTTTTTCTTTGTCTGCTGCTCTCAAACCACACGCGAGCATTAGCTCTTGTGGAATGAGTGTTTGCTTTTGTGGTAATTTTGGAATATATGTTGGGTGAATATACTTACTTACTAAAAAATTAAAAAAAAAATACAGAATGTACTCTAGAATTTACGATAAAAAAATACTTACGAGTAAATTCAATTTTATTGTTAACTTTAACCTAATGTAGAAGAACTATAAACACATTTCGTGATTGCTTCATCTGTTCAATTTATGCTAATTTAAAATTCCTCTGGAAAACTTATATGTATTCAAGTTTTACCCGTATTTATAATAAATAGTAAATACCAATGTAGTCATAAAGTATCTTACGAAAGTTTGTCGTTTTAAATACAGACACTTTTTTGGCTTACGTGCACCTGAGATTTAGTTGGCCGTAATTATAAAGTTATTTTAGTAATGCTTTTAAGTTGTTTTAATCTTATTCATCCGCCACTGAGTAAAAAGAATTAGTTTGCCGACGACTTTAGCCACTGAAACAATATTTCTTTGCAAGCATTAATAATTTTTTTTCAGGTTGTCAGGTTGGCTAATGATTAGCAAGATTTTCTCACATGGCGGAGGTCAGGAATTCAATCCTGGCATTAGGCAACTAATGAGTATTCGGGAAAAGAAAGGCCCCAGAATAAGCTCGTGCTCGTGTCGATTGTGGCATGTAAAATATCCATGTGTATCCTAGTATAATTATCTTCTACGTCTCGAGATACCCTATAAGCTGAAAACGACGTTAATTCAAATAATCCTTTTTTCGTTTTTCCGTTTTTCGTTTTTTTTCGTGTGAAAACGGTTTAAGAAATGTGAGTTTAACTTTTTATCTGACATATTTCATTGTTATGTTTCATTACATTTCTAATATCAATTGCGGTACGAATGGCCGAATAACTGGCATTACCACAGTGGCGCCACCTATTGTGAAAAGCACTAATGATATTTACAATTGGAAATTAGTCTGTTTTGCTAGTATCATAACTAACCCCACTCTAGTTACGTGTATCTACTGACAAGGTGAAAGGCGCACATACGATTAAAGGTACATGCCTCCTACCGCCAATTTTTCTATCCCTCGCATCAAGTACGTACGGCCCCAAAGGTGTATTTACTTCCCGTTAATCAATCCGTTGCTAAAAATCCGTTTTAAAATGAGGCGTCTAAGAGATTTTCTGTTGAATATTGGGAACTAATTTAATAGCATCCTGCTAATATTTACCATGCGTTTTATCTGTGTGTGCATGTACTAATTTTTTTGTTTCCTAATTATTACCATGAGAGAAAAAAATATACAGGCTAATGCGGTAAAAATTAAAATTATTGATGCCAATAGATCGCCGAAAAGAATTCAAAGATACTAGCCTAACAAATTATAACGTGCCATGTTAAAACACTAAAATCTTTCCGGTATATGACGACAGTTTTTGCGCTGATGCTGTTTCGTCTACTAGACCCAAGGCTAACTGAGATAGTAGTTGCGTTCCTCGTTGTGAGGAACGCCACTACTGTCTCAGTTGGCCTTGTAGTACTACACCGAGTCGCGTAAAACGATGCGACCGTTACATGCGTGGATAGAGATCTGCGCGTGGCTGTTATAGGACAAGGATCGAGAAAAATGGCGTTGGTTGGAATGTACCTTTCAATGTAATGAAAAATGTCATTCGTTATGATTAATAAACGAATGACATCTACGATGAGATCACTATCTTATCACTTTTGATCTCAGTATTTGAGCTTCCTAACCTCCTAAACCACATGTATTCGTCACTTTTTACCATTGTAGCATTTTTTTCTCCTTCATCCCTTCAGTTATAATTCAGTAAATTTACAACCAAAAATTCTACGACCAGCTGGTCATCAGCCATCGATACTTTTTTGTTCGAGTCTGCGTACAGCCCGGATTAAGCCCTGTGGGGGTCCAGGCAGTCGAAATCGCGGGGCCCCCTCCCCCCCCCCCCCTCAGCTCGGAAATATCAGATAATACGTTTTTAATTTTACCAACATTTTTTACCAAATTTTGATCGGGGGCGAGGGGTGATCGTCGCACTGGAACATCGCATAATTGGAAGAACGTATACAATATAACAGTATAATGAAAAATCGTCTAACACGAAATTCGTGTAATAGAAAATCGTCTTACACCAAATTCGTATGATGGAAATCGTCTAATGTCTCTGCCTCTCTCGCGCTGCTGTGCTTGCTGCGGCTATACATATAACATCAGAAACCGCATGTATATTAGCGTTCACTTAGACGTTTATCCATTATACGAAATTCCGTTTAGATGATTTTCCAGATTTTTTTATTTAGGCAGATATTAGATAATTATCCCATAAGACCGCTTCTTAGTTAAGGGCCACCGCGCACATAGCGGCCAAGCTGCGCGGCCAGGTCGCTGCGGCCAACGAGAATGCTTATGGTGTATGTAGCAACACGCACTTGGCCGCCGCGGCCAGTGGGATCCCGGGCGGCGTGCAGGCAGCCACAGGGCGACCATACTTACTCCAGGTTCATTTTTCACCACGTGATCGAGAATTATCAATGAAAAACGGACGTAGGCGCGCGGCACGTCGCCGTATTTTTTAGCCGCCACGACCACTGGCCGCGCAACCTGGCCGCTCAGCTCGCGGGCGCCCTAAACTTTCGTCCGACTCCCTGGTGGGCGGGGACCATAAAAAGGTACCTGCCAATTGGGTAATCCAGCCAGAATCCAGCACTGTCTGCGTTTACTTTGTTTAGTAAATAGTAAGCTTGATGTGTCGCACAATTTTTTATTTTCACAATGTTTCTTAATATCTTGTTAGATTTTGTCTTAAGAAATCTATTTGTTTATTTGCTCCTTGTTTAAAGTTGTGAAATACTATGACTTTAAAAAAAAACTCCTTTTTAAAAGCCGTAATGAATACGAAGTTGTTAAACGGGTCTTTCGGTTCGCCCTTAACAATTATTGCTACGGTAAAACAATGGCACTGGACGGATTGGCTACTAGTACGAAAACCTACACAACGTATGTCCTCGGATACAGCTAACAAGCGTATGGCTTCAACACTTGTTTCTGTATTTACACTGTCTTCACCTGCAGTTTAGAGCGTCTTGTCAAGTCAAGAAAGCCGCAAAGAGTTATTGGGCACTACTTTATTATCCTTACAAATGCTTGCTTTTTGTGTGTTCGTTAATTGAACTATTATACTACCGCTATAGGTCAAGCGTTCGATTAAGAGTTGACGAGTAAGAAAATTAGTATTTTAGAACGTGGCACCCTCAAGCAATACTACTCATTCGACGACGTTTTGTTCCGGCCAATTTCTTTATCCATCTAGGGTGATGGTTTTTATTACCACGTAATTTCGTCACGATTTCATTTAAATCCAGGACGTTAACTGCAAATCCCTATAATTTAATAACATACTCGTTGCTAGGCATGTGGCGTTGGATTACGAAAGGGTATTGTTAAAATGTAAGTGTTTGTGCTCAGCGAATGACGTTATTGCTCGGGGCGGATTGCACTTTTACTACCAATAAAATACCTAAGCAAATATTTCGTGTGGTCTATAATTTCTATCATCGCACTCGTAAATTTCAGTAGTACTAACTGACGGCTGACTCTTTCACAAAATCTGGGCCAAGTTCAAAACCGTAAAATTGTGTGCTTCTCAGCCATATTAGTAAAAAAAAAATAGCTACACAGCCGTCAGCCAATATGTGCTCGCGTAAACGTGCTTAATATACTGTCAAAATCAGAACATCCAAAGAAAGTGTAGTATGAGTCCTTAAAAGCAAATGCTGTAATTTATGTGACATTATTGTACTGCCACATAAGGTAGCAACAGGCCTTAGAAAGGTAACAACAGGCATACTAAAATTAGATAAGCTACAAAATTAGTTAGATTAAAAAAAATAGTTAAAGTGCCTATTCACAAACGACAGGTTGCAGCATCTAGCGCCCTCTACCATTATTTAGTTCTATGTAACGCTTGAGTTCAACAAGCGGAGGAGCGGGCAAAGAAATTTATTTTTGCGCAACAAATTAGTAAAGTGCCTCCTTAATTATTCAATGTAAAGTTGGTACATCCTCGTGCGTGCACCAGGGAGCAAACGATCATGGGTGATATCACTGTCACTAGATGGCGCCCATCTAGCGGTTCAAAATCTGCGTTTCTAAATGGTCGATTACAGAAAAAAAAGCGCCCGTGATGTCTTAGGCTTAACTTTACCGCTTGCTTCCTGGTGCATGTGGGCGCACCAAAGGTTTTGTAGCGAGCGTTTAACCGCTTCCGGTCATCTGCCAGACGAAGCCCTAAGGGCCACCCCCCCCCCCCCCCCACACACACACACACAACTTTAGACTCAGTAATGAGGCACGTGGCTTGTTTGTGTCAAAGAAATTTATTTGTGTGTTTCTTTTTGCCTGTTGAAAGTAAGGGCTAGACAGAACTAAATATAGATGCTGCAGCTTGTCATTTGGTGGCAATACCCCTTTATAGGCGGGGTTACAGTATCTATCGTCATCTATAGTCTGTTCCACATTATGTTTGCAGGAAACTGACTACATGACGCCATATTTTCTTCCAAAAAAACACGTAAATGCGTAAATATCCCACTCGTACACTCTAACAGTAACTATGTAGAGTCTACAAATGTGATATCCACATGTTTTTTTGCACTCGTAGTGCAAGGAAATGTGACAGCATACAGTCAGTTTCCTGCAAACATACTGTGGAACATACTTTAGCGCTGGCCAGTTTTCTCTAATGCTCGCTCGCACAAAGAAATATCTTTTAACACAACAAACAAGCCACGAGTCTTTTTAATTATTCAGTAAAAATTTGGTACATCCCCGTGCACCTGGGGTCAAGCTGTAAAGGCTAACGATGTTACTGCAACTAGATGGCGCCACGGCAGAATGTAAAGAAAATTACCGTGGCGCCATCTAGGTACAATACAGGGATGCTGCCGGTGTGAAAAATGTGAAAATGTGCCAGTGGTAAAATAATATGTGAAAAGTGAAAAAATGTGAAAAATACGACTGTTGTTGTGAAAAAAAGGCAAAACGCACAAACGAAGTAAAATTATTTTGGGCCTGGAATTTTGGGCCTAATTTTGGGCCTGGAATTACGTAGGCATGCCTGTAGTTAAAACGCACACAAAAAATTGTTTGGTTTACGAGCAGAGTCGCTTTGAAGCCTTTTTCGCATTTACAGAGAAATTACAAGGTACCGCTTTTCCCCTCACGTCTGGCGACGCCATCGGGAACCACTGTGTCCCTGGTAGGTCTAACCTTGGTGGTAAGGCATTCGTGACCACAACCCTAAACCATCAAACCTTCCTTTGCAGCCGGGCAACCGTCTTCGTTTTAAACTTTACAATTTTTAATTTTTAATTTTGTTTTTACTTCGGATTGCCGTTAGTGACCACTAGGTCCATGCCATTCCGGTTGTGTTTGCAACAAACTTGTATTATCATATCACTTATTATCATACAATGGTTACTGCAAAAGAAACATTTTTATTAAAGAAATGTAAAACTGGTGATAGATGAAAATGAAGAAATAGTGATACAAAAATGAAATTAGGTATGTAAAAAATGTGAATAATAAAAAAAGCAGGTATGTGAAAAAATGAAAAAGTGGGAATGTGAAAAGCTGGTACTCCCGGCCACACCCCTGTACAATAATAGCGTAAACCTTTTCAAGCTTGCTCCCAGTTGCGCGAGGACGTACAAATTTTTACTCAGTTTAGTAAGGAGGAACGTGCTT